>MQTX01000143.1:822805-919063 GCA_009735665.1 Angiostrongylus cantonensis | reverse complement strand
ATATATATATATTGGTCGAGTGATGAAACAACCCTTAATATTTGATACTTGGATGGCCCGTTGTCACTGGTTGTGCGCATCCCAGCAAAATTTCCACTTTTTCAGTTTTTTTGGTTTGGCCATTTTGGATCCCTGAAATCCCGACGTCGTTAGCCTGGCCAAAGTCGGCCCTAAGTCGTCACCATCCCAGGTAGTCGCCAGCCTTGTGGATCAGAGGGGAGATTTGCTACCATGCGATTAGTTTCATACCAGGACGGTGGTGATTACTGCTTTCCAGGCTTCCGGATGGAAGTCAAGCGTCATACAACAATGTTTTTCAATTAATTAACTTTGAAGTTCTTGGTTTTTTTTAAAATCTTCCTTCGCTTTTTTTAGAATTATTTTTCTAGTTATACGTTATTGCCTCAATGCGAAGTGCGTTAGCCCATTCCGCTTCGTATGATACCAGAACGGTGGTAGATCCTACTATTGGTTTACTCTTAGTTGGGATTCCACGGAAACGCCGGACTCCTTCTCAGCATGGTAGACCCTGCCGCGGTGATAAATCCTCCCGCTGCACGTCGCAGCCTGACACCTTGGAACACCTTCCAGCCACGATGAGGCGGTAAACCATTGGGAATACTGAAACATCAACAAGGCTTATTTGGTAATGAACATAACCGTTTTCTTAGGGTCCTTGCTGATTCTGATATGAAATGTCAGATTTTCCAACGAACCATTTTTACGACGAGGAGTCCCATCGGAAAGTAAAAATATGTGTAAAATCATCTATAACGCAAAACAACGATCTAAAATTAATAAGCGGCATACAGCTCACTAGTTAGAGGGTAGCCTGCAATACGCGCTAGGTCATTAGTTCGATCCAGCGCTATGAGGTTGCTGAGTTCTCATTCCTTAAAAATGCAGAATTTATAGGTTAATAAGCATCCGCAATGACGCTTCGTTCTTTATCCTGAAGCTGACCAATTTTAGTAGTTTTATGGGTACCAGTGCGAATCGCGCACTACCTTGACTAAGAACGCTTTGAAGCGTGCCGTACTGATTATTTACATACCTGTTTTCTGGCGATATGCTCGAAATCATGTATAATATCGACATCTGAATAGTTGCTGCAACTGAGAAATCTGGAGTGAAGCGAATTTGGTTTCTTGAGATAATCGCATATCGCTGCCAGCCGCGCCTTACCCCCACTCACCTCTTCAGCGGCTTTCATCAGGAACCTGAGTGAAATATGTTTTCACTTTTAACCTGACTGGTTCCAAAAATAGAATAACTGGAAGGTCACTGGTTGAATATGAATTGGTTTTAATCACTACAGAAATTGTTTCGGCGGAAAGGAGTTTTTAACACGGCAAATCCATGGTGGCAATCCTTACAAATACCAAAGTAGTAATTCACAATTACGATCGTAACCAGTGTAAGCTATCGTCTGGAAGTCCAGTATAAGCTTTAAAAGAACAAATCATTCAACGCTGACGGATGCGTTGTGCATTCGACTCCATACGTAGAGATGAATGAATGCATATCTGACCTGTGCACTGACTTGCAGTAGCCTACCAATGTGTTTAGTAAGTGCCGATATACTCCCAGAGAAGCCTACTACCAAGTTTTTGACTGTAGAGGAGGTAAAACTTGGTGAGCCGGGTCTCGGGATTGAGCTATCGGCCCAACCAGGTTGTTTGTCAAGGTACCTTTCACCACTGCGCTAGACGCGCAAATTTTAAGGCGTGGTGGAAAATTTTTTCCACAGCATTGGTGGACCAGTGAGCTTTTTGTGGCGCACAAATGTCGACCTTCCTGACCTTCTGTGACAGCTTTGGGTCTTCGATTACTTTTAACTCCAAGACATCTATTGTTGAATCAATTTGGCGACAGTTCGACGAATTTGACGATATTAGAAAATTTCGCACCTTCTTTCCGAAATCAGCAAACCAAGTAAACAACCGAAAGAGCATTCGATTATGGATCTTCTACGACTCTGTTGCCCCTTTTAAGCTTCTATTGTTCATTACTGCATTGCTTATGTGCTTCCTTTGGCTGATAGGTGTATGATGATAAGGAAATATAGGATAGGATAGGATAGGATACATTGATAGGAAATAAATGAACAAGTCCAGAAAATATGAAAAGAAAATAGCCGAGCAGTGAGGTACCTGGCCATTTGTAGAAGCAAAACTATATTCTCGCCTTCGTATGTACAACCAGCAACTGCAAAAGTGTAGATATCCGGAAATGCGGATGCGAGCGAATAGCCGTGTCCACCGCACGCCAAGCGACACTGCTCAATACCCTGAATCAAGGAAGGCAGAATGATACCCTAATTTTCTCACAATGATGTGTTGTTGAAACCGAACCTTTTCGATTTTGTCATTCACCGCTCAGATACTGACGTGCTTAATCTACATTTACTACTACTCTCATTGGAAACACCAGACTTTGGCGACAATTCTGAAGCTATACCGAGTTGAACGACTGACCTGTGCAGTTTCCCAAGTGATAACAGCCTTCAATCCGGAAGATAATGCGTGAATCTCTGGCAATAGATCGACATTTCCCTCTGTGACTTGTTCGCTGACCTTAAAACTTTCATGAAAATTGCACAAGGATAATAGTCACGGGAATTTCACCTTCGTGTGTAGATCACGGATTTCGTACGCGGCAAACATGAAGGCGAACGCTCGCGCCAACTGCGGAAAGAGGCGGAACTGCTGTGTTTGATAGTCGAGAATTTGGACCTCACCTGCTCTACAAGGACTATATATTAAATTCATAAACTTTATATTTAGTGGGCCGGGGCCGGTCACATAATGAGAAGAACAGACGACAGATGGACAAAAAGAACAGTAGAGTGAACTCCAAGAGAATGCAAACGTCCCCTTGGGCGACCACCTACACGTTGGGAGGACGTGTTCGTAAACAAAGTTAATCAGCTGTACTCGCAGTTGCAGATGTTTTACAGATCACGGTATGAGACTCGCAAGCGATACCATGCTCGAACAAGACCATCACCATGGACTACGATTGCGAGAGAAAGGAACGAATGGCATATGTGCTGGGGTCCGCACAACTCGTGAAGACGGACCGTCCAAGTATCCAAGTAAGTAAGTATATTTAGTGAACAATAGAAGGAAGCAAGAAGCATAGTAGGAAGTTATCACAGTGTTCAAAACTGTTATAAATTTGCTTAAATGACGAAACATTTGACAAACCTTACAGAAATTGATGTGCGGGAAAAAGAGGGCTTACAAGAAGGCGTCTATTTTTCCTTTAGAAAAAGGACAAAGCTTTCGGCGTTGATCAATCCCTGAGAGCTGCGCCATGCATTCGACTTCATTAAATATGGTTGGAGGTGACTGAACGCATACCAGGTCTGTACAATGATGACTCGTGGTGGCCTACCGATGTATCAAGCCAATGCTGATATCCTCCCAGACAAGTCTGGTACCAGCTTTCCGATATCGGACGAATGGAAGGACATGGGTGGACATTGAGTATAGGGATCGGTCACATGTGTATTGCAGAGCGCCTCCGACTGCTTCGCTACACGCCCGGAACGAATGGCATATGTGCTGGGGTCCGCACAACTCGTGAAGACGGACCGTCCAAGTATCCAAGTAAGTAAGTATATTTAGTGAACAATAGAAGGAAGCAAGAAGCATAGTAGGAAGTTATCACAGTGTTCAAAACTGTTATAAATTTGCTTAAATGACGAAACATTTGACAAACCTTACAGAAATTGATGTGCGGGAAAAAGAGGGCTTACAAGAAGGCGTCTATTTTTCCTTTAGAAAAAGGACAAAGCTTTCGGCGTTGATCAATCCCTGAGAGCTGCGCCATGCATTCGACTTCATTAAATATGGTTGGAGGTGACTGAACGCATACCAGGTCTGTACAATGATGACTCGTGGTGGCCTACCGATGTATCAAGCCAATGCTGATATCCTCCCAGACAAGTCTGGTACCAGCTTTCCGATATCGGACGAATGGAAGGACATGGGTGGACATTGAGTATAGGGATCGGTCACATGTGTATTGCAGAGCGCCTCCGACTGCTTCGCTACACGCCCCAGAAAACACTATATCTCGTTACAATTCTCGAGGCAGTGCTTTTTCTTGTTACTGATCTAACAGAATAATGTTGTGGGGCAACTCATAGTTCATTTAAGCGTGAACAAGTTTTCTTCCTCTAAGTTGTTTTTGCCTTCTGGATTTCATACGTTTGGAGGTGACTGAATGCATATCCGGCCTTTACAATGACTCGTAGTGGCCTACCAACGTGTCGAGGCAGTGCTACTAACCTCCTGGACAAGTTTTGTGCCAATTTGCCGACCCCGGAGGGATGGAAGACTTAGTGGGCTATGGGCAAGGAGATCGATTCCACATGTGTGTTGCAGGGCGCCTTCGAACACTGGGCCACACGCTTCCGTTTTCCTCTCATGGGTTCTTAAAAAATACTACGCAGAAAATGCTTATTCGAACATATATTTTGTAGATGGTTCAAATACAATCAATTATCACCTTTAACGAGACGTCGTTTGAAGGGCTCACAAAATTATTGCGCCACGCCTTAATGGTTACCAACACTTTCTAATTAACAAACAAGTAGAAGACACTGTAATAGGATAATGGATAAAGGTTTCGACGTTGATCAATCCCTGAGGGATGCACCATGCATTCGACTTCATTAAATATCGTTGGAGGTGACTGAACGCATACCAGGTCTGTACAATGATGACTCGTGGTGGCCTACCGATGTATCAAGCCAATGCTGATATCCTCCCAGACAAGTCTGGTACCAGCTTTCCGATATCGGACGAATGGAAGGACATGGGTGGACATTGAGTATAGGGATCGGTCACATGTGTATTGCAGAGCGCCTCCGACTGCTTCGCTACACGCCCCAGAAAACACTATATCTCGTTACAATTCTCGAGGCAGTGCTTTTTTTTGTTACTGATCTAACAGAATAATCTTGTGGGGCAACTCATAGTTCATTTAAGCGTGAACAAGTTTCCTTCCTCTAAGTTGTTTTTGCCTTCTGGATTTCATTCCATGCATGGCCAATAAATGTATGGTTAGTCATCTCACCCTGGTTCAATTTCTCCCTGTCGTCGAATCGCTGAGTAGCGGATAGCAATGCAAACGGCCTCAGCCAAGAACGTCGCCTGATCCTTGACCATTAGCGACCGAACGAACACCATCGTACCGTAACTTAATTTCGAGTGCTTTGGTGCAATAAATGTGCCGTTTTTTTCCACCTAAATCTCAATGATATTGAACTTTCGGACCAAACTAGTGAACTATGAAATTTAGTACGAAATTTGTCGACGACAGGTGGAAATTTCAAGGCGTTGCACCTTCCTTCAAACGTCAACTTCACCTACCAAACGAAGGAGTATTACAATCAATTAACCTTTTCCAGTGTATTAGACGCTTAAATATTTTCACTTATAGGAAAGCTTGCATCCTAGGATTCGCCTAAGTCGTCAGATCACCATCTCGACGTGGTTTCGACTGGCGAATACTTCTTTGTTACTAATGTTTTTTTAAAAGTGTTTTTTGTCCATAGGACTTCAAGAAGTCTGCTGGTGGTATTGCTGAATACGCTGAAAGAAGCAGAGTTCTGCAATCTAACTCGTTCACAATTTGGACCACCACGTGTAGATCGTGATAGGGCGTGTTGCGATGAACAATCATCACAAGGTCACTGTCGTTCTCTACACCGGAGAGGGCAGTGTTACTCTCTTAGTTGATCATAGGCGTAATTCTAAGCGGAGATGTCTAACCTTTTCTCAACTTGGGAGACATTACTAATAGGCGCCAATTCTTTAGATAAAAATCACTTCCATGTGCAGTCACATTTCGGTTCACACAAAATTGGGTACTTTGCCCTGCAAGACTGAGAACCTCAGCACAGTCGTATGTCGCCTAATCAATCTATTGCAGAAATTACAAAACAGAGAGTTCCGGTCCTAGCTTTCTTAGGTGCCGTCCAGAAGGATTTGACGAAACTGATTTTAAATTTCTACACTTCAGGCATTTTGAATACATCCTAAAAAAATGCTGGATCATCTAGTCCTTAGCCGATCACAATACTCTAAGCGCTCAAATATGTCGTTCTTTTTTTTCAGTCTTAATGTCAGATGCCAAGCTTTATTGCTGCTTTCAGATATTTTTTGACCGAATGCGTCCAAATATTTTTCTATAAAGAAAGTCGAGGACGAACAAATTCACAAATAACAGTGAAAAGTGGACTTTTGAAGCAATTTCGGGCACTAAGGCAGGAAAAATTCCAGGTATTGTTTCCTAATGGATTGTCCAGGACAATCAGAATCGTGCGAGCTCATATGGTAACGTGGGAAACTGGCTAAGAAGCCGAAGGTCGCTGTTACCTTTTCACCACTGATGAAAGAAGGACGGATTACTTTACCTTTGAGTGTCTCATCAACATATTTTGTCGAGGTATGCGATAGTTATCGAACAACAAGAAACCGTTATCAGCCGAATTGAAACCAAATTTCGGCCCGATGTCGCCAACACGGATTCCTAAAGTGATTTTGTTGGCAGTATTTATAAAAAAAGATGGTATCAAATCAACCAAAATTAAACCTTTTAGAGGTTTATGGGTTTCAAGGTCTCTAATTTGAACGATAAACGGATGAGGGCCTCTACAGACTCCCTGAGTGTAGAGCTGAGCTACGACGACCGCATAGTTGGACGACTTTCCAAGTGCACCAGGCCACCATCTGAAATTTAAAAGGTTGATCATTACCTTATTATCACTTTTATTGCTGCTGTTTGTACTGTTAGTGTTATTATTACCATTCTGTATGAATCAACAGCATGGTGAATAGCAGCTTAAGAGAATCACTGAACCAGGAATGCGAATCTCGCTTGCAATATGGTCAAAAAAATCATTCACGAATACTACTCAGATCTCTTCGATAGCCACGTCCACCTTCTGTCATATGAAATAAAGGAGGATGGATATGTCGTACCACCGGCTCTCCCTTTCGAAATCTGACATGCTATTTCGTCGGTGAGAAATCGAACAGCTCCAGGCTCAGACCGGATAGGACCTAAAAACCTGAAAAACCTTCCTCCAGTCCTCGTAAACACACTGGCTCGGCTTTTCGCACGTTACCTTTTTGAATGCAAGGTCCTCAGTGGAAGACTAGCAAGTCCTTGCTATTGTTAAAGAAGGGTGACCTCCACGATATTGGCAACTATCACCCAATCTGTTTCCTGTCTGTCGTCTACAAACATTTCACTCGAGTCATCCTAAACAGGATTGACAGAACACTGGACGAAGGATAGCCATCCGAGCAGCAGGATTTCGAGGAGGATTCAGCACAGTGGACCACATCCACACGATAATAAGGGTCAATGAAGTATTGTGAGAGTATTCGCTTTATCTCACTTTCGTCGATTTAAAGAAAGTCTTCGACTTAATTGAGATAGAAGCACGCATGGAAGCCCTGGACAGTCGCGGAGTCCCTAGACTGTATGTAAAGATTCTCCGTGAGCTGTACAAAAGTTTCACAGCCAAGCGATCACCATTCTACAACGATATTAACATCGTCAAAACAGATGTCAAAAGAGGGGCTAGGTAAGGCGATACCATCTCGCCAAAGTTAATTACCGCCACCCTCGAGATCGTCATACGGACATTGGAATGGGTAGTGAAGGTCGACAGCCGGCAATTACATCATCTTCGCTTTGCTGATGTTATCGCTCCAATAACAACAAACATTAGCCAAGTGGAACAAAAGCTTGCCGACTTTGATAATGCGTATTGACAAATTGGTCTTCTACTAAATCACACAAAAACGATATTCATGAGGAACGGATTGGTTTCGTATCAACCCCTTTCACGCTCAAAGGAACGAATATTTCCGAATGCTCCAGTTACGGCTATTTAAATTAGGAAATCAACGTGGTGAACAACTTATCTTCAGAGCTGAGCAGAAGGAAAAGAACGGCTTTGGGAGCTTTCAAGAGCATCGAGGATGTAGTGAAGAGAACAAAGAACACCCGACTCCGTGTCCACCTTTTCGACTCAACTGTTATTCCTGCCCTAACGTATGCATCAGAAACCTGGTCGCTGCGTAAGCAGGATGAAAGATCACTCAGCGTTATCGAACGCGCAGTCGAAAGGACGATGCTAGGAGTATCCCGTTTCACACAAGTAAGGGATGGGCTCCGAAGCTCCGACCTACGTCAGCGATCGAAAACCAAAGATGCCGTTCTATACGCCAAGCAGTCGAAGATAAGGTGGGCCGGACACGTAATGCGTACGATGAACGATAACCGACGAACATGAGCCGTTAGTGACTGGATTCCTCAGGATGTCAAACGTCCTGCGGGAAGACCACCGGGAAGTCCTGTGGGAAGGTGATCAGAGTTGTTCACGAAGAGCCTAGAAGAAAGATATGATGCTCTACGATCAACGGGACTACAGGTGATACAGGTGAAAGAGACTCAGTAGTCGTGTTATGATGACTATTTTCCATTGAATTCTGACGACTGAATACGAGTGATTCTATCGCGCGGGTATTCTTCTTTTACGAAGGCTACATAAAACTGAATATGGTTAGGATAAGCAGTGCTTGGCTGGATACTCGTATAGTTTGGATGAGTAGTGCTAGAACTAGGTGATACAGGTGCAGTCTATATCACTTTATATCACTAAGGGCGCGTGTGGCGCAGTGGTCTGAGGCGCTCTACAACACACTCGTGGAATCGACTCCCGCGTTCATGGCCCACCAGCTCTTCCATCCCTCCGGGGTCGCCAATGTGGCACTAGACTTGCCTGGGAGGATAGCAGCACTGAATTGATACATCGGTAGGCCACTGCGAGTCATTGTAAAGGCAAGATATGCATTCCCAAACCCCAAACCCCAAAGTCCCCCAAACGATGCTTAATTAAGTCGAATGCATGGTGCATCCCTCAGAGGTTGATCAACGCAGAGAGCTTTATCCCTTTTATTTAGAGCTTTTATGGCCCAGTCTATATCGATTTGAGGAGTCTGAATAGAGGAAGCGAGAAAATAGATAAAGATATAACAGTATAAACCTATAAAGAAGCACTGTCTGAAAAGTCAGAGTCTGAAAAGACTGTGGATCATCGAATCGGATCAACCGCTTTGAGGAAAACGAGGACTTCGAAATCTTAGCCGAATAAAGTTGTTTATTAAGCTCGTGTTGGCTTATTAAAGGAAGGATACGTATTTATTAGCAATATTGATATTAAAAAAGTCGATTTTGAAATTTTTTTGTGCTCCATATCCAGTGTTGACGTTTCGTTTGCCAGTTATATTTCCAAAAGGACCGTTCTCTCTTCAAGTAGTACGTAAATTTTTTGACATGGGCGAGGTGTCAACTCATAGCAGTTGTACAGCAGAGTACTGGGAAAGCCGTTCAGTCAAAATGGTGATCGTCAAGTTTTCGGTCTGGCACCTAACCAATTGTTTCTTTGAAACCAGCGAACGCAGCCTATGCTGATGTGATTCTTCTGCACAATAAACCCTTCATGTCGTTTTTCGTATTTGTTGAACACTCTAGGTACAGGTATAAAGCGGGCTTTGTAGTCAGTAACCGTCCATCCCTAGTTGTTTTCTGGTTTTTCACGAAGCAGATTCATAGGAAGGAAGCCCTACTCCTTTTCCACCTCTTTGGGTTTCTTGATAACTTCTTTTCTGTTTAACAATTGCTTTTAAAAAACAATGATATCATAAGCATAGGGAACATCTGATAAGAATTTGTCATCAACGCCTTTGTCCGTCTCGTCTCAATCAAATCATCCGATTTTTGAATTCGGCAACTTATGGCACGACGAGTTAACTCGATTTAAACTTGAAATGCTCACTTAGTTGATGTGATCGTAGGTGAGTGGAGAACGAACTGTTCAGTTTTTGGATCGTAGGTGGCTGTTGTTTCGAGGTTTTTCAGATTAGTTCCTGAAGAAGAGATTTCTGAAAACCTTACTGATTCTACAGCTCATGAAAGAGGAACATTTGGACTCTGAAAAGGAGTAAAACCAAAGAAACGACAAAAACTACAGAAAAAGGCAAACTAAAAAAAATAGAAGATCAGCTTCACCATGTCCGAGTTCAGTCTGGGCGTAAGTGCCGATGATGCCACGAGCAGCCACCAACGATAGCCATTCATCTAGTTGGTCATCTTCGCCTTGACTTTGGATTGTCGGCAGGAACATGACAAAGTGCAAGGACAACGGATGTAGGTCACGGCGCATGATTAACCTACAGCAATAAACAAAAGCAAATACATTGTGCCAATAGGAGCCTAAAAACCCAGATAATAGCTGACCTATCTAGATAGTACAACGAATTCCTTTATTCTAAACGTCAATTGTTGAATTACCCCATTCCAGATTTGGCAATTTTCCAGCTTTTTCAAAATTTCTTTGATTTCTCGCATCTCCTCAGATGTTAAGAGGTAGTTGTTGTTCAACTCTACTCGAATAGCCTTTCAGGAGGGTGCAACGCGGTGGCTGGTGGCGGTGCCCGACCCTACTTCATGTATAATCGTTGGTACAAATACAGGCATCAGGCAAACCAAGCCCTCCATCTCTTCGACGTCGGAGGCCTCTTGTTGCCAGTCTGCGAGCATGAAAAACTCGGGCCGCTTTAGGCCATTGAATGAGCAGAATGTGCATTTAATCCCCTCTACGATGTTCACAAAGCATGAGGTAAACGACGAATGCCTTATCTTTACATCCTTATTTTCTTCGACATATCTTTACAGCAAAAACGGACAAAATCCCAGCGTATATGGATCAAACGAGCACGAGCTGATGGACTTGGTTCTTAATCTACATATTTGTCGAGTATTGTAAATTTGGTGTATATAATGATTGTGGAGTTTTGCATCCGATAAACAAATCAGTGGGCGAGTCCACTCGTCCTAGGTCAATCAGTTGCTTATTTATCCAAAGCGACGATGGTCAGGTTTGCTTGCGGACGATGTTCTACTAGCGATTACGTGTACTTCAGATTGCTCATCGAATGTGAGAATAAGGAGAAGAATGAGAAGGAGAATTCACAGTTGGACAAGAATCGTCAGTGCAACACTTTGAAGATGAGTTCACGAAAAAAAAAGAAATGATTTAAGAAACTATTTCAGCATTCACCGTGTAAAGGAAGTCTTCTGTAGTGAACTGAGAGCTTCTCAAATCCGCGGACAAGCTATTGTCTTCACCCACCAATTTTCTGTTGTATAGAAACCTTCACAGTGAGAGGAAAATTGTTTCAAAAGTAGAGCTCCAATAGTCGTTGGTCCCATGTAGACACGCATTATGATTCCTGACGTTCCTGATATAGCGCCTATTTCCCCTCAGTTAGCTAACCCATGTTGAGGTTGGGAAGATTTGCAGATTCAACCGAGATAGAACATAGGCTTACCACTTGCTTTGTGACGAAGAGCGCCCAACGGTACATGTTTTACTTGTCCTGACGTTCCTGATATAGCGCCTATTTCCCCTCAGTTAGCTAACCCATGTTGAGGTTGGGAAGATTTGCAGATTCAACTGAGATAGAACATAGGCTTACCACTTGCTTTGTGACGAAGAGCTACACCGCCCAACGGTACATGTTTTACCTCTACCATACTTCTAATTCTAATTCATTTACGCGTTTTAACTTACCTTTGAAAATACATTCCTTCTCCAAAAATGTCCGATGTGTCAATAAAGTCTACATGATTTGTCATCGCGACAACCTAAAAGCTTAGCAAATTACAAATTAGTTCATAGAGTTCTTTTGTTTTAATCACCGGTCTTTCACATTTACTATGGCAATCCTAGTAGTTCCTACATCTGACTCGTTTTTCTCGCATTCATCACTACACGAATGTCTTCCAAACGTCTACGCATGGGTTTGGCCGCTGCTTGAGGATTTCCTTTTCATCATCGTTGAATGCTGGTCGAATCGTTTGTCCTTGCAATCTTGGAGATGGCCGAACAAAAAAAAAGAAATGATTTAAGAAACTATTTCAGCATTCACCGTGTAAAGGAAGTCTTCTGTAGTGAACTGAGAGCTTCTCAAATCCGCGGACAAGCTATTGTCTTCACCCACCAATTTTCTGTTGTATAGAAACCTTCACAGTGAGAGGAAAATTGTTTCAAAAGTAGAGCTCCAATAGTCGTTGGTCCCATGTAGACACGCATTATGATTCCTGACGTTCCTGATATAGCGCCTATTTCCCCTCAGTTAGCTAACCCATGTTGAGGTTGGGAAGATTTGCAGATTCAACTGAGATAGAACATAGGCTTACCACTTGCTTTGTGACGAAGAGCTACACCGCCCAACGGTACATGTTTTACCTCTACCATACTTCTAATTCTAATTCATTTACGCGTTTTAACTTACCTTTGAAAATACATTCCTTCTCCAAAAATGTCCGATGTGTCAATAAAGTCTACATGATTTGTCATCGCGACAACCTAAAAGCTTAGCAAATTACAAATTAGTTCATAGAGTTCTTTTGTTTTAATCACCGGTCTTTCACATTTACTATGGCAATCCTAGTAGTTCCTACATCTGACTCGTTTTTCTCGCATTCATCACTACACGAATGTCTTCCAAACGTCTACGCATGGGTTTGGCCGCTGCTTGAGGATTTCCTTTTCATCATCGTTGAATGCTGGTCGAATCGTTTGTCCTTGCAATCTTGGAGATGGCCGAACTAAGGCGTTTCCACACGGATTACAGAGAGTGATAGAATTGTGCAGAGTCTCCCCAAGCAAGTCTGCAACCAATTCCTTGACTCCGGAAGGATGGAAAGCATCGTGAGCTGGGAGTGCAGTCGAACTAGCACTGTGTTCACAATGATTGCCATTACTACCAGTGGGATACTCGACGCGGTTAATAGAATGAAGGAAGTAAAAAATACTCATCAAGAAAGAGTTACCTATACTCAAGTAGTTATTACCTTCCTGGCTACGTTCTCAACCCGTTCCTCACGTGTCATGAAATCAACCGGAAATGGATCGTGCAGTTCTGGTACCGATTTGACGAATTCCAGAATCTTTGCTCGTCTCTACAAAGACGGATTATTGTTAAAACGACTAGATATTGGTCTACTGTTCAGTGATCAAGACGCATAACTGCCACTTTACTTCTTATGCAACTTTTCATAGAGTCGAGCTTAAAACTGGAGCTTTAGAAAAAGAATAGCGGCCCAACCTTTTGTAGGATTCTGTTCCCGTTTTTAGCGTTTTTTATGCCGATTCATAGCGCCCAAATATGAAAACTATGTTAAGTGACTTTTGAGACAGATCATGCGTCGCTCACGACATTTTTATAACAGATATTCTGGAATCTCTAAATGCCTTCGAAAAATACCGTAAGCAAGTCACTTTGCCACCTTGTACGTTCAATTTCTGCATTGAGATTTCAGGCAAATTTAGACAGTCGGCGAGGTTTACTAACTGTTCATTGCTTACAACTAATGAAAATTGTTTCACCTGAAGCACTTCATCTCCTCCATAGAGGAAGCTGCTCATTTGTCGAATATCAAAAGTGCCAGCAAGTCGTTCTTTAGTGATATCTGGGTTATCTCCAGGTTTTATTAGAGGATTCTTCATTCCGGACTGTTTTCTAAATGTTCTGCTATCACAAAGCTACGGAGAACTACTATATTACGAAGAACTATCGTGTGAGGAAATGGCTGATAAGGTTTTCATACGACATAATATCACCATTTCTTAAAAACAGGAAACTTCACTCGGTGCATCCAACGGTAACTGATATAAATTAGCACTGGAACCAAATGTGAGACAGGAGAAACGAAGGACTCGCATGGTGTGGCGGTGAACGCGTCAGCTCTCATAAAGGGTAATAGAGCGTTCGTTTCCTCCGCAGAGACCTGTAGGCCGGAGTTTTACAAATATCTCAGCAACATTGTGGTTGCTTCACACCTAATATCCTGACTTGAAAAATTGTAATAGGCAGTAAATAAGAGGCTTTACTTTGTGATAACCGATATAAATTTCAGTTTTTTAAAGAAGCCTTTTCAGTAAAACTATTTTCTAGAAAAGGAGAGGTTTTTTGTAAACGATACGACCGTTGAAGCAGATTAAGCCAGCATAGAGAATGTTTGAAGTCAGTTAAAAACATCGTAATCAATTTCAAAATCTTATTAATCAATCCAGGAATGGTTGAGAGACGGGAAATTTGCCATGGCTTACCAAAGCTCCAACTGCTGACGGATCAGCTTCGAGTAAGTGACGCTTCAGCGAGGGAAATTCCATTCGTCTACTTTTAAAAAAGCGCTCACCGAATGAGGGGAAGTCACAACAAACTGGAGCATACAGATCATAATATGAGAAAGTTATTCTCGGATATTCTCCCTCTCACTATAAGCCCGGGATGCGAACGAGTGCGTTTATTGATGTTGAACTACCCAAATCTTCCGAACGGTTCACCGCATCATCGTGGCTGGGAGGTCATCCTGTGTATCGGGCCGCGATGTACAGTGGAAAGATTCATCTCACCGGCAGGGTCTCGCAAGCTGAGGAGTCCGGTATTTCAGTCAGGAAGCCTAACTAAGAGTGAACCAATACTAGAATCCACCACCGTCCTGGTACCAAAGTCGCATGGTGGCGAATCTCCCTTTTATCTACAAGGACGATTCCTCCGCAGAGACCTGTAGGCCGGAGTTTTACAAATATCTCAGCAACATTGTGGTTGCTTCACACCTAATATCCTGACTTGAAAAATTGTAATAGGCAGTAAATAAGAGGCTTTACTTTGTGATAACCGATATAAATTTCAGTTTTTTAAAGAAGCCTTTTCAGTAAAACTATTTTCTAGAAAAGGAGAGGTTTTTTGTAAACGATACGACCGTTGAAGCAGATTAAGCCAGCATAGAGAATGTTTGAAGTCAGTTAAAAACATCGTAATCAATTTCAAAATCTTATTAATCAATCCAGGAATGGTTGAGAGACGGGAAATTTGCCATGGCTTACCAAAGCTCCAACTGCTGACGGATCAGCTTCGAGTAAGTGATGCTTCAGCGAGGGAAATTCCATTCGTCTACTTTTAAAAAAACGCTCACCGAATGAGAGGAAGTCACAACAAACTGAAGCATACAGATCATACTCACCGGCAGGGTCTCGCAAGCTGAGGAGTCCGGTATTTCAGTCAGGAAGCCTAACTAAGAGTGAACCAATACTAGAATCCACCACCGTCCTGGTACCAAAGTCGCATGGTGGCGAATCTCCCTTTTATCTACAAGGACGACGAGCGCCAGTGGTGGTAAAGACCTGAGGCAAACTTTGGCCAGGCTGACTTCGATATTCCAAGGAACCACAATGGCTAAACCAGCAAATCTCCGAAAAGTGGAGATTGTGCTGAGGTCTGCACAACCAGTGAGGACGGGTCATTCTGGTATTAAGTAGGAACTACCCAAATTGATAAGACAAGCAGTACCACCTCGAAGCCTAGATAAAGGAGTATTTAATCGTGAGAAAACCTTACCGCTTTGAAATAAATTGATAAGACAAGCAGTACCACCTCGAAGCCTAGATAAAGGAGTGTTTAATCGTGAGAAAACCTTACCGCTTTGAAATATGTCTAGTTTCACAATTGCAAGCAATCCTTTCATATGGAAGCTTGCAGTGACATCGAGAGAACACGTTGACACCGTTATCTCGGGACTCGGAAAAAAATCTCGGAGGAATAATTGCTTAGCCAGGAAAACATCGGTCAAATGGAAACTGGTTTGCAGTCACAAATTATCCGTCCACCCAAGTAACGGCGAAGAACATATTATTATGATTCCAAGAGATATAGCACTATGAGGACAAAAAATCTCTTCTGGAAGCATGGAATATTTAAATACTTCAATATGGTTGACTGCGACACACACATAGAATCGATCCCCGCGCCCATGTCTCACCAAGCCTTCCATCCCTCCGGGGTCGGCAAATTTTTACTACACTCGTCTGGGAGGATAGCAGCACTGGCTCCATTCATCGGTAGGCCACCGCGAGTCATTGTAAAGGCCAGATGTGCATTCAATAACCTCCAAACGATAGTCAATGAAGTTGAATGCATGGCGCATCCATCAGGGATTGATCAAAGCCGAGAGGTTTATCGTTTATTCTTTTATAGTTGACTATTTGAGTTGTCAGTCTTGATAAAATGCGAAGAATCGAAGAATCGTGTAACGCCCGTTACAAATTTTCTTTAACCAGACAGTTGCAGTTTGGGAAGGATTTTCTTTCGTGAAGTATAGAGAAAAGTGCTGGAGTTTTCCCAAGTGCTCAGTAGTAACCAACTAGTTATTGGCTGAAGACTAGACTAGTTTGTTGGGAGGATTGCTACGATCTCAAGTACTGCAGGGATGGATCAAAGCCGAGAGCTTTATCGTTTATTCTTTTATAGTTGACTATTTGAGTTGTCAGTCTTGATAAAATGCGAAGAATCGAAGAATCGTGTAACGCCCGTTACAAATTTTCTTTAACCAGACAGTTGCAGTTTGGGAAGGATTTTCTTTCGTGAAGTATAGAGAAAAGTGCTGGAGTTTTCCCAAGTGCTCAGTAGTAACCAACTAGAGACTAGTTTGTTGGGAGGATTGCTACGATCTCAAGTACTAAGTTGCTGGGAGTGGTCGAATGTAGAAGTCGAACTCTTCGCATTGCAGCTATCTCCTCAGGGTTGGATATCTCGCTGTCTATCGCACTTCAGAAATCAACAAAACTTTCCAGTAACGGTAGTGTAGAAAGTCATTGGGCAGATTATTTGAAGTCGTCAGTAAGGAGAAACAAACGAATTCAAGAAAATACATGACTTTTTCTAAAACTGGGACCACAAGCTAGATTCGAAAGCTCGATTACCCTTTCTGGTGTCCACATATTGGCTGAAGAAAAGGTAAAACAAGGGCGTCGACGGCGCAGTAGGTAACACGTGAGGAACTGCAAAAGGTAGTCTAGGGTTCGAATCTGAACTGGAGCCAGTCTTTTACAAATATCTCAGCATTACTGTGGTTATATTTCAAATAGTACCCTGCTATGAGAGATATTATTCAGTAAATAAAAAGTCAGGCATTGCGAAATGACTTTCTGTCCAACTCAGATTTTGGTCGATTAGTGCACTAACGAGTTCAGGACTACTTTAAAAGTTATTGTTCATAGACTTTTTACAAAGGAGATGTCTCCAATTTCTTCTATCTTTTAGAAATGTCATATAACACGCTCAAGCAGAATATGGAAGAGAGACGTTCAGAGCCCAGCAAGCTATACGTGGGTATCAAATAGAGGAGAGGAGGGGAGGAGGGGAGAAGAGGAGGAGTGTGAGAGAGGAGGAGAAGGGGAATGCAAAGCTGGTGCAATGAATTTCGTGATAACCAGAAGCGAGCTGATAATCAAAGAATGATTTCATTACTTGCCAGTAAATCAGATTTGAACAGGGCACGGCCCATCTACAACGTGAAATGATGAACTCTGATAAGAAATCAGTAACATAGGAAAGCGTGCCGTTCACAAAATCGTGACGGTGTTCTGATCCGAGTCGTTTCCTTCCGCTTATCAGCGATCAAACCAGAAACGCAGAACACAGTGTAGTTGTTCACAGTCCAAGGAAGAGCTTTACTTTCTTCTCCATGCCGTAAATACATGATGAATGACACAAAAGAAATGAGAGAAACTGGATGGATCCGGCATAAAACCAATCAATACGACAATAAAGACTGATCGGCTATTACGATACGTCGTATTGATAATGATTTTTACTGCTTTCCACAATGAAGTAGATAACCTTGAAGTGCTGAAAAGGAACCAACGCCAGTAAAATTTTCTAGTGCTGTTCATTAGAGATCGTTGGACAATCTAACAGTGAGGATTGTTTCAAAAAAAAAAAGTCGAAAAGGCGAACTTTGAGAGGCTCAGGAAATCCAACGTAGTCCCACCCTAACATTTCTGGTTTCCTGTAGACCTAAGTGTATAAGAGCATTCAAGAATATCTATGGGACCAGAAAAAGTAGGATTTTCTCAACAAGGTTCTATCCAGCCTAAAAAACCAGAAGCGCAACTTATGTATGAAAACGGATAATGATCACGAAATGAGGAAACCCGGCGGATAAGAGCGAACTTTACGGTGCTGTTAATCGGTAATCATCATGTATTGATCGATTGCTGATACCACGGTGGCACGTATACGACGACCTCTACTCGAGCCGGTTATGATGACGCCGACGACATCGCATCATGGAGATCATTTTTATCATTCCTGGTATATTGTTTCATTCATAAGGAAACACTAGTTTGTTATAAAAATCATTTAGTTAACATGTGATACAACCACAACGATGCAGAGATATTTGCAAAACTCCGAAGTGTAGGTGTCCGCGGTGGGGAACGAACGTGCTATTACCCTTTCCGGGGGCTAAGACGTTCACCACCACACCATACGGGTCCTTCGTTTCGCCTGTCTCTCAGCTAGTTCTATCGATCAGCAATCTAAAGCCTCAGTTTAACTAGGTTCGTTGCCGATTTGGGCTTCCTAGATCAATCCTGTTGACGGCTGATTGCTGATGGCGATGATTGATTGAACTAGCTAAGAGACAGGCGAAACGAACGACCCGCATGGTGTGGTGGTGCACGCGTTAGCCCCAGAAATGGGTATAGCACGTTCGTTCCCCACCACAACCTGCTGTTCGGACTTCTGCAAATATCTCAGCACCACTGTGGTTATATCACATGGAATACATTACCATGAAAAACTGTAGTAGACAGTAAATAAAAAAGCTAACATTTAGTTAACGGTTCGGCGCCGTCACCTTTTCCAAAGCCGCGATGATCCGAGCTGATTGTCTTCAGCCGTTCTTCCACGGGATGTGGATGTTTGTACTCACATCGAGTCGAGTATAATAGAGTGGAGCACCACTCGAATGAGGTAACATCGCTGAGCAGTACTCTTTATAGAGGTAGGTTATTGATTGGTCCTCCGGCTTCAATTGCAGATGTGGAACAGTGTCTTGAAACAAGATTCACTCCATCTGAAGAGGATCTACGAAGGATTAAACTTTTCTGTGATTATCTTTGTTCTCAGTAGAATAATAGTCGATGTAAATTTGACCACAGTAGGATGAAATTCCCAGATCTTGTGTGGATTCGAAAATCAGAACTAATCATGTTTTCCGTAGTTCTGTTAGTTAGCTCGAGTAGGAAAGAGGAAAGTCTTTTAATCTCCGTGACGAATAACAATCTCTAAAGAGATGGGAAGTGCATGACATTTCTGTGGCAGTTCTCCCTTCTTTACAGTGCCCCCAAGTGGGCATGTATTTAAAATGTCTAACTCCTTTACCTTTTATCCTTTACTAACTCAACACACCTTCAGTGACCTTAGTGCATGATACTCTAGAATACAATTCTACGCCTATGAATACCGAAGAAAATACGATTTATATCAATAGGGTAAGATTAAATCGTTCTCAAAATGTCGGCATTTTGCGATTTAACAATCTTTTCATGACTTTGGGATCGTGTGGCACAGTGGTCAGAGGCCCATGCAACACACACGAGGATCAATCACCGCGCCCATGGTCCACCAAGCCCTCCATCCCTCCGAGGTCGACAAATTGGTACCAGACCTATCTGGGAGGATAGCAGCACTGGCTCGATGCACTGGTTAGCCACCGCGAGTCATTGTGAAAAGGCCAAATATGCATTGAATCACCTCCAACCGATGCTTAATGAAGTCGACACGGCGCATCCCACCGGGATTGATCAAGGCCGAGAGCTTTATCCTTTATCCTTTATCCTTTGTCCTTTATCCATGACTTTAAAACAATAAAAATCCTTGGACTAAATTATGTCTTTTTTACACCCGAAAATATTTTGAAGACCAGTGTCACGTCTATGTTGCCTCAGAGTGGAGTTGACAGTTGTCGAACTGTTATGTGCAACCTTCTTCATCTCCTGTAAAGATAGCAACAGTTCCGATAGATCTAGATTTTAAAGAATATTCGCCGCTCCGGAGGAAATTGAGCTGCAGTACAGGATGGTATCCCTTTTCCATAAATTGCGGTGACCAGCTGTGGTGAGTGATAAGCCCGTGACGCCTTCGCATGGCCATCTTCAGGCTTAATAGAAAATAAAACTTGCTCAGCTAACAAGTGATGACATTCTTACGAACGTTATGCTAAATAGGTAAACCATCCTAGCCATTCGCTTAAGGCAATAATAATTACTAGTTATTTACTTGAGTAGTCAAACAGCCCATTTTCACTAGTAGTGTTAACACAAGCACATTATCCATTCGTTTCTTTGCCAAACTATCACCTCCTATGAAGGTAGTTTTCTTTGAATGTAGTACCTTGTGAAAGTCATAGTCATTTATCATAGTCATCATCACAAGTGATCCGTAAAACATCTAAAGAGATGCGAATAAAGCTGATTTATTCTAGTCACAAACATGTCCGCCCATTATTCTTGTCAGAATCCTGCTTGCTCAACTTGCTGTACTTCATCCAAGGACTAAGATATGCCCAAAAAGGCAAACTTTGTGAACAGCTTTTAGGGTACATTCAACAAACATATTGGACAGCAGTCACGAAGGTTCCCTGGGCCGTGGGCAGTGCACTTCTGTCACTGGTGCGTAATTTTTTGCTTTCGAAAATGTTAGGGGCTGTATGGTTGCGAGAAGTACAAGTAGATTATCTCTTCCAGCTCTAAAAAGTCCGGAGGTGAAACTATTGGGTCTTGAAGCTGCGCTTGCTATCATGCTTTCTATCGCAACTCGGACTTCAAACGGAAGAATTTCAAGTATTTGCTTATTTATATGATTTTATAAACTGATCTTGTTGAGCTGATTCGTGGCTGGCATAAGTTTTTGTTGTCGTTGTTGTTACTGTTGTTGTTGGTGTTGTTGTTGTTGTCGTTGTTGTTGTTGTTGTTGTTGTTGTTGTTGTTGTTGTTGTTGTTGTTGTTGTTGTCGTTGTAGTTAGTGTTGTTAGTCGATGGCTGACGTTTCAGCGATTTTGCCTTCATCAGAGCTTCCTGGACTTATTTTATGTAACAGTAGCCTTATATTCAGGCCAGCCTCGAAACTCTAGGGAATCTCAATGGCTAAACGACAAAAACACCGATGAAAATGGGAATCATGCTGAGGCCGGCATGACCAGTAAAGACGGGCCATCCAAGTATCCAAGTAAAAATTTGTTTTCGTTGGCTGTTCCTACTCTGGAATTGAGATCTCCAATAACGAATTTTTAGGAGATATCTTTGTTGATGTGTATTGCATAGAAGCCTCCAACTGTTAGTATTATATAACACATTCAATTCGCCTTCATTTATTATATCGGTTAGTCAGAAGCAAGTCGAGATATTGACCATCTTAAAACGTGCAGCTTGAGAGGACAGCCTAGCTACAGGGAAGAATCTTGTACGAATAAATAAGATGTCTAAGTAACGAGTGGGCAACGAAGCCTGCGCTACCGACATTTCGAGACGGGATCTTTTCTCCCGGATGCCTCAAATTTTAACTGAAGCTGTAAGTACAGGTAAACCCGAACCACCTACTCGGGTCACACCTGTAGGAAAACGAGACAGATGAAGATGAAATAGGTATTTTCTGCTGAAGAATTTAGTCTTAACTAAAATTTTATAGAGATTGTATATGTGTCACAATAGAGCAAGTTGTTTTCTATGTCTTTGAAGTTTCCAGCTTCTCTACTGCTCCATTAATGGAAAAATTATCAGTAATTCTTGATAAAACAGCACTGTACACTAGAAGAATTGCAATATTCATCTATACGTTTCTTCGGAAGAGAGCGAGACTAGAATGGAAAATGGCCGCGCTAAGAGTAAACTACTCTATAGAAAAGCGATAAGACCGGTGTGTACATTGCCAACATAGGTGCCAAGTGGAAATAGTTGATAACGGACATGGAACATTATAGACAACATGTAAGAGCATCTCTGGTGTGCTACTTCACTCCAGAGCTATCAGAACGGGTTGCGCTCAGAAGGCGCAGCCCACATGTGGCGCGAAATTCCTAAGAACCTTCGCTATCAGAAACTGTTAGGATTATTGCTAGATGTTTTTAAAAAACGAACTGTCTATTTATAACCGAAAATCACGTCGCGGTGTGAGTTGTGGGCTGATGTGTTAAATTATGCAGTGGAATATCGGATCTCTTAACTTGCTGACCTCCTGGTTTCTGGGTCATTTTTCTATCCACAATTAAAAATTGACGAAGGGTTGATGAACTCAGGACGAGCCGACTATTTCTTATGATGACAAAGTGATCAAATCGAATCATATGAAGACAGTTCACGTGCTTCCATAGCAAGTCCCGTTGCTGAGTACTTGACTGAGAAAGAAGAATAAGAATAATTGAGAAATCAAGAAGTTAGTTGAAAAATTGGAGTATAGTTGAGAAAAGCTGCGTGTGTGGCGTAATGGTCTGAGGCGCTCTACAACACACTCGTGGAATCGACCCCCGTGTCCATGGCCCACCAACTCTTCCATCCCTCCGGGGTCGCCAAAGTGGCACTAGACTTTCCTGGGAGAATAGCAGCACTGAATCGATACATCGGTAGGCCACTGCGAGTCACTGTAAAGGCCTGATATGCATTCAATCACCTCCAAACGATGCATAATAAACTCGAATGCATAGCGCACCCTCAGGAATTGATCAGCTCCGAGAACTTTATCCTTTTATCCTTTTTAATTGAAAAATGAAAACAACCGTTTGTTAATACTTTGACGCATTCCTGTTCTCGTTTGCACTTACAGAAGGTTTCTTAGCGAAATTATCGTGCATTCTTGCTGTATTCTCGAAATTAGTTTTGTTTTAGTTATTCACCAATTCTTTCGCTATCACTATCGCTATAAGCAAACAGACGTGTGTAGTACAGTGGCTAGAGCTACCCTGCGATATAGACTGGATCGGTCGGTAGTTTTACCTTGCTATTCAGACTAACTATCCTGGTCATCCGTCGGGAACGGCAACATTGTAGCAGATTTGCCTTGGAGAATAAGAAAATTGAATTGAGATATTGGACCACACATACGTTAAATAACCTTTATCATGCTATGAATGGTGTCAAATTCGTGATGCATTCCTTATGAATTGATCAACGCCGAACGTTCTATTTTTTGTATTCTTGTTGAGCAAACGCGAGGTGTTATTATTATTCTTTATTCACAAATAAGCTGACGTTTCGGCGAACTTCGCCTTCTTCAGAGCCTGGAAAGGTCAAGTTGACAGCAATCTACTCGGTCAAACGCCTCCATAACCAAACAAAGAAAACGCTAAACCAAGATTTCAACCACAATGAACACAACTTTGCGCACCCACCGCTTTCTATGAGGCTTCCACTGAGTATATCTAGTGGAGACCAACCGCACAGAACTCACATGGAATCGTAATGTGCCCTTCCCCTCAAAATAATAGGCTTATATACTGCCCAATATCACGCGTGATAACGAGGCATTCTTCCCTGCGGTTCATTTTCGGATTTCTGGAATTAATCCAGAACGCCTCCAGTGTTTTGCGCGCTTGTGTTTTCGTCTCCTGTGCGAGGATCGTGACGCGTACTTCAAAGTCCTCCTGCTCATGTCTCAAGGTCCTATGCGTCCCTAGTAGGGTATTTGGTTTACTTTTGCCGACTAGGTGTTCTTTTATGCGGACACAGAGGGGTCCGCCCGTTTCCCCAATGTATTGGTCTCCGCACGCCTTACATGAAATCAGATAAACTGTGCCTGAGCTCATGCAATCACCGTCTCTTCCATTAGGGCAAACTATGCAATTTTGCGTTGCACATAGACGGTCATATAGGCGGTTACGAACTAGCTGGCGCCTCAGATTACTCGGTGGCATCTCAACTACGTTTACCGAGTTCTGTAGCCCTACCCTTCTTAAGAAGCGCTTGTAAGAAACATGTTTTGAACAGCAACCAGCATGTGCATGATGCTTCATGAATAGCAAAATTGCATATTGAATGCATGAATAGCAAAATTCTGCAAGAGGGTCAGATTTGGGCTGAAACCGTTGCTTCCGAAGCTGTGTACATGAAACACCTCAAATGTGCTTCGAGGTTTAATGCCGAGGTTAATAGAAAGTCGGTCGTGGAGGTTCTATTTTTTTTCCGTTCACGACTCACTACGAGGATGATAAAATAAACTACATCCCGCTTACGCTTCAACTTCCTCGTCTTCCTCAGAGCCCATTACCCAAGTTGATGTCCACAGTTATCTTTCTTTATCATATCTTCTGTCTTTCAACCTTCTCATGTTTCTTCACATCCTTCGTTTATTTTTGTCTGTGTGCAAATGTTTTCAACTTCACTATGGAAACTTTGTGATTATGTTTTCCATGTTGTTTAGCTTTTATTTACTGACCATTCTTTTTTCAAAGCAGGACATTGTGTAAAATACAACCACGAGGATGTTGGGACATGAGCAAAACTCGGAACCTCAGTTGGGGTTCGGATCCGCAGTTAATCCTTCAGGGAGCTCACGCGTTATCCACTGCACCACCATGGCTCTCCTTTTGCTTTTCTCTCTGCCAGTTTTTTTTCACCCTAACAGTGTAATATCAGGGCGCGTGTGGCGCAGTGGTTGGTGGCCCCACTGCGACACGCACGTGGAATCGATCCCTGCGCCCGTGGCTCACCAAGCCTTCCATCCCTCCGAGGTCGGTAAATTGATACCAGACTTGTCTGGGAGGACAGCAGCACTGGCTCGATACATCGGCAGGCCACCGCGAGTCATTGTAAAGGCCAAATATGCATTCAGTCACTTCCAACGATACTTAATGAAGTCTAATGCATGGCGCATCCCTCAGGGATTGATCAACGCCGAGAGCTTTATCCTTTTTTTATCCTTTAACAATGTCATCAGCAATCACCCGTCAACGGGAATGATCTAGGCAGCACAAGCTAGCATTAATGTCGGCTATGTTGGAACTGTATTCGAAAGCAGAATGTTTAACTTTTATTTGCTGCCCATTGCTTTTTCAACGTAGGGTATTATGGGAAATACAAGCGCAAGGATGATAAGATATGTGCAAAACATTGTACATCAGTTGGGCTTCGAACCCGCGATTCTCCCTGACGAATGGTTACTGATAGCATCGTTAGAGGAAAAAACTGCCTGCTAGGAGAACCGAGAGCCTCGGTTGGTGCGGTGGATAACACATGAGTCCTAGGAAAGAGTAATCTCGTTTCGAAGCACACCTGAGGCTCCGAGGTTTGCACGTATCTCAGCATCCGATTGGTTGCATTTCACATCTACTCTACCATGGAAAAAGGAAAAGGTAGTAAATAAAAGTTAAGCATTGCAATGAAGGCTATTGGCAACTACAATTATTTCTCTGCGGATGAAAGTCTTACTGCTCTATCTCCTAATTTTCTAAGGCTTGTGACGTAATTCTTCCACCTTATTGGGTCCAGGCTTACATTTCAAGCGCGAAAGCAAACGAACAAGAGGGATTTTGTCCAGCCTGACAAGATGGTGCGAAAAGGTCAGTTTTTCTGAGAGTTTTGGTTCTCAGCAAACGTTGACTCCTGGAAGTCAAAAAAAAACCCGTGAATTCGTCTGTGACTTAAACACGGAAAATGCTACTTTTTTTTTACAATAAACGATACATTTCGATTGCTAGAAAACTAATGGTGTTTTGAAGTGCCACGGAAGACGTTTTGCTTCATCCATCTGGAGATATAACGTCGCTAATAGGTGCTACATTTTACAATATTTGACCCTCTAAAACATACTGTTGTCGGGATTTGGAAGGGTTTTGCTAGTTATGATGCAATATATGGCAATATGGTGCCAGACTTGTCTGGGAAGGTAGCAGAAACTCAAAAGCCCGGCTTTCTATAAATCTCGGAATAGACAGTTGATATATTTATTTATATAATCGTATAAACTGATCTTCTTTAGCTGATGCGAGGCCTTCGTTATCGTTGTCGTTGGTGTTGTTGGTCGATTGCTGACGTTTCGGCGATTTCGCCTTCCTCTGAGCCATGATGTTACGAGTGGATAGCAGAACTGGTCGATATATCCCTTGGCCACTGCGAATCATTGTAAAGGCCAGATGTGCATTCAGTTACTTCTAAAGATACTTAAAGAAGTCGAGTGCATGGAGCATCCTTCAGGGATTGATCAACGCAGAGAGCTTTATCCTTTTCCTTTATCCATAATGTTGAAAGTATGGCGATAATTCTTAGCTCCGCTCATTCTATGCGATAGCTATGACGCATTGTAGCAATAGGAAGCAGAAAAAAGAGTGAATTACAAGACAGAAACTGGATCCTGTATCCCCTAACGAAACCAATCCGTTCCTCATGAACATCGTTTTCTTGAGATTTAGCCGGAGGCGAATCTCTCCACACACTGATAAAGTCGGCAAGCATACGTTCCGCTTGGCTAATGTCTGGTGTTATAAGAACGATATCATCAGCAAAGCGAAGGTGGTGTATCTGCCGACCATCGATTTTCACTCCCATATTATCCCATTCCAATGTTCGCATGACGTTCTGGAGAGTGGCTGTAAATAATTTTGGCGAGATTGTGTCGCCTTGCCTAACTCCTCTTTTGACGTCAACGTTAATATCGTTGTAGAATGGTGAAATCTTGGTTGTGAAATTATTGTATAGCTCACGAAGAATCTTTATGTACTGAGTAGGTACTCCTTGACTACCAAGGGCTTCCATGACTTCTCCTATTTCAATTGAACCAAAGGCCTTCTCTAAGTCGATGAAAGTGAGACAGAGCGGTCTTTTGCACTCTCACGATACTTCAGTGAGCCTTGTTAACGTGTGAAAGTGGTCCATCGTACTAAATCCTTTTCGAAACCCTGCTTGCTCGCACGGCTGTCCTTCGTCCAGTGTTCTGTCAATCCTGTTCAGGATGACTCGAGTGAAAGTTTGTAGACGATAGACAGCAAGCAGATTGGGCGATAGTTGCCTATATCGCGTAGGTCGCCCTTCTTGAACAACAACACGGTCCTGCTGGTCTTCCACTGAGTAGGGGCCTTGCATTCAGACAGGTAACGTGTGAAGAGCCGAGCCAGTGTGCATACGATGACTGGCGGAAGGTTCTTCAGATGTTCTGATCTTATCCTGTCCGGACCTGGTGCTGTTCGATTTTTCACCGACGAAATGGCATGTCGAATTTCGGAAGGGAAAACCGGTGGAACAGCATATCCATCCTCTTTTATTTCAAAAGTCGGGAGATGGATGGGCCAGTGGTAGCTTCATCTATCACAATGTCAAAATTATTGTTCCCCGACGCCTAAACGAAACAGTTACACCTTCTAGAAAGGCAATTGGGAAAATCATTAGCGATCGCCGCTCGGATCTCGTCGATAACCACACCTCCTTCCTTCATGTGAAATAAAGGAGGATGGATATGTTGAACCATTGATTCTCTCTTCCGAAATTCTATTTGGTCGGCGAAAAATCTGACAACACTAGGTCGGGGCGGGATAAGGTTTGAGCACGTGAAGAACCCTTCACCTTTCCTCATAGAAATACTGGTTCATGAAAACACACGTTGCCTGTCGGAACGCATGGCTCCCATTCAGTGAAAGACCAGTGGGAATATGCTACTCTTTAAGATGGGTGGAATTACATGATGTTCAACGAGTCTCTACAGTGTGCAGAACCCACTGGGATACTCCTTCAAGCAATGGGAGAAATGAAATATTTATTGGCGCTCGCTCGAGTCACCCGACGATTAGAGGTAATCAGTAGAAGTTAGATGTAGAAAATTTAATTGACTAATGGTAGGTAAGAATGCTTTTCAAAGTGTTATTGTTATTTTAATGAAGCTGAGATATTTGCAAAACTCTGGACCGCAGGTGTCTATGGTGGGGAACGAACGCGCTATTGTCCTTTCCGGGGAGTAACGCGCTCACCACCACACCATGCGGGTCCTTCGTTTCGCCTCAGCTAGTTCTATCGATCTTTTGCCATCAGCAATCACCTTAACTGGGTTCATTGCCGATTTGTGCTCCCCAGATCAATCCCGCTGTTGGGTGATTGCTGATGGCAAAAGATCGATAGAACTAGCTGAGACACGTGCAAAACAAGGACCCGCATGGTGTAGTGGTGAACGTGTTACTCCCCGGAAAGGACAATAGCGCGTTCGTTCCCCACCATAGACACCTGCGGTCCAGAGTTTTGCAAATATCTCAGCTTCATTAAAGTTATATTTCGCAATAAACCCTTCCATCAAAAAGAGTAGGCAGTAGACAAAAACGGTTAAGATTGTTATTGTTATTATTCCTATCTGCCGTTTACCTCCTCATCGTGGCTGGGAGGTGTTCCTGGGTGTCGAACTGCGATGTGCAGTGGATGCCTATTCATCCCCTAGCAAAGTCTCACAAGTTGAGTAGGAGCCCGGCGTTTCCATCAGGAAGCCTAGCTAAGAGTAAGCCAATACCAAGGTCCACCACCGCCTTAATATCAAAGTCGCATGGTGGTAAATTTTCCTCTGATCCACAAGGGCTGCGACTGCCTGTGGTGGTGAAGACCTGGGGCAGACTTTGGCCAGGTTGACCTTGAGACTCCGGCGAACCATAATGGCATAACCAACAAGTCTCCGAAAAATGGAGATTATGCTGGGGCCGACACAACTAGTGAGGACGGGCCATTCAAGTTTCAAGTAACTAAGTAATATTATTGTTGCCGTTTTTTATATGACCAATCTTTCAGATCTGCTGCGTGGATCCCATCACTTCTCGCATTCGATTCGTCTTTTAGCACCCATCATTGACGAATGCCTTGGAGCATCTCGGGTTTCGTTTCGACTCCGGCTTGAAGATTTTCCTTTCGTAATGAATGTCGCTGAGTACTGGATTGTTCGATTCTCCTGAGATAGCTAGGTTAGAGCGTTTTCACGTGGATTGCAGAGAATGAACCTCTCCCCAAGAGGTCCGGTACCGATTCCCCGACTCTGGAATGATGAGAACCTTGGTAAGCCCAAGGCGAGATCGACTGTGCTCAATCCTCATCAATGCCATTGTGCTACCCACCCGTGTTATGTTTACTTAATACTTGGTACTTGAGTGGCTCGTCCTCACTGTTTGTGCGGGCCCTAGCATAATCTCAGTTTTTTGGAGGCCTGCTAGTTAAGCCATTCTGGTTCTCTGAAATTCCGAGGTTAGCCTGGCCAAAGTCTGCTCCAGGTCTTCAGCACCACTAGATCAGATGCAGGTTTGCCACCATGCGACTTTGATGCCAGGACGGGGGTGGATCCTGGTATTGTTTTTGGTTATTAGTAATTATTACTAAATTGTACGATGTAAGATGTTATGTAAATCGTATACACTTCAATCATTATTTCAATATATGACCCGTTTTCACGTCTGCTGTGTGGATCCCAGCACTTCTCACATTCGATTCGTTTCCTCGCACTCATTGTACACGAAAATCTTCCAACTTTACGTGTGTCTTCAGTTTCTGCTTGACAAATTTTCATTTCATCTTGAATGTCGTAGAATGCTGGTCGAGCAGTTTTACCTAGAGTCCTAAGATAGCCGGATTAGAGCGTTCCCATTTGGATTGCAGAGAGTGATTTTCCCCACAGCAGTCCGGTACCAATTTTCCGACCCTGAAGGGATGAGAGACTTGGTTGGCGAATCGAACTAGCACGATGATAGGCTCGGGATGACAGGCAACACTACTACTGTGCCATCCGCCCCTACGTCTACGACTACAAAATTGAATGCTGTAAAAATTGAATAAATGAAACACGCAAAGATGACTTGATAGCTGTCTAGAAAGTTAGACTATTTTGAACCCCATCGATAGGCGCATTCTCTATGAACACAGAACCACCCCGAAAAAGTGTACTCGACGGCACCTTAGCACATCGAGAAGCTCTCCCTAGGTGTCAAATCCCAGTGTTCAAGCAGAGGTATCTTCAAAACAATAGTGTCAGTCCTGCAGACTCCCTTTAACAGCAACTGTCTCTCACCTCAAAATGGTTTTGTACAAAAAAGTCTTTTGTAAATTATTAAGTGTAGAGAGTAGCTTTTCATAAGCAGCTTCTGTTATTGGATCTACATCTGGAAAGGCACCCAAAAAGTACAAAAGCTTAAGCGAAAAACCTCTGTAAACCACAGAGCAAGCATGACACGACAAAGTGCCACGTGGTCGTGTATGCGTTAAATTTGAAAAGGCATTGTATAAAAGCATATATGTGATTAAAGAATAAAAGGGTAAACCTATTCGGTGTTGATTAATCCTTGAGGGCTCTGCCATGCATTCGACTTCATTAAGCATCGTTTGGAGGTGATTGGGTGAATATCTGGCTTTGTAATGACTTCCGGTGACCTGCCGATGTTTCGAGTCAGTGCTGCTATCCTCCCAGACAAGTCTGGTACCAATTTACTGAACCCGGAGGTATGGAAGGCTTGGTGAGCCACAAACGCGAGGATCGATCCCACGTGTGTGTGTGTCGCAGAGAGCTTCCGACCACTGCGCCACACACACCCTATATGTGTGATTACAGCAATATATCCCACTCTCCTCTATGAGTTCTATATCCACCTAATCTGTGTTGTTCTCATCCTCTCAAATGCTCTATTTATCGAGGAAGTATCACCCACTATCGAAAAACCAGCATCGTCACAAGAATGCTTAATAATAGTTTGTACAAATCCCTACATGCAAATTGGGTGAGGTGGCAGAAGTACATTGAACAAAGCATCAATCGGATCTATTTGTTCATCCAAATATCGATTCCAGCACGAAAGCACTTTTACACAGAAAAGGTATGGGGTAGGATAGTTTCATAATGTGGTTGAAACGGTTAAAAAAGTTATAAAAATAGTGGACAGCCATCGATTTTTGTTATGAACAGAGAAAAAACCGCGAGCACCGTATCCATTGAAAGCAAAGCACATTCACGACCTCCGGTTATTCCGTCATACAGATAGAGTATCCAGATCAGCATATAGGCTGCTGAAAGCGTTAGTCTCGACTAGTGAGTGTAAGTGACTGAAGGAATTATGTGACGTAGTGGACCCTAAGTATCACAAGAAGATTAACACTTGTTGAGCGGATAATTGGCGTGAATAGAATCTGTAAAAAATTATTTTTCAAAAAGTCAGGGTGCTTATGAATATCCACCTAGACACGGCCTCATTACTTCTTCAGATGGTTTCGGCTTTCAACCATCCTCCGTGGAAGCTCTCGTGCAGTAAAGCCCACGACTGATTTTATATTAGCCCATACACTGATCAAATAATTTATTGTATTCTTGATAAGCAAATACGAGGTTGCTACTTTACTCCTTATTGACGAAAAAGCTGATATTTGTGGATTTCGCTCCTTTCGAGATTGTTAAGGTCAGGTTGACTGCAATCTACCCGACAAAATTCCTCAAGTAATCAGAACAGGACAAACATGAAACGAAAATTTGATTCACACTGAAAACAAAACATCTTTCGCACTTTCTGTGGCAGGGTAGATTGCAGTCAATTTGACCTTCCTAGATTCTAGAGAATGCGAAGCTCGCCCAAACGTCAGCTCTTGTGTAGGTTCGGTAGCGAATTGAGGAAGAAGACGTGTCCTCTTTGTTCATCGCTCACATGTCTGTTGAGCCTAGTTTTCATTGGAATCCTCAGATGGTCGTATTAGCGTGTCACCATGCCATCACCAAACGCTCACGCGGTTTTTCTATACCCTGTGGCTAAGCTTCTTCCAGTACCACAACGTTACTCGACACAAACACTAATCGTGTAAATGTTTTATGTGCTGTACGGTAAACGTTTAAGCCAGAGAAGCAGCCGGTTATAAACCAACTCTGTTACCGCAACTTCCAGCCTGCTTTGTCCGATATGTCCCCTTATCTCAAATTTCTATCCAAGAGAAAAAAGAACAACAGCAACATGCCAACATCAATCTACCTCACATTCAGGAAAGCAAAGATGGACTTAACCTGCTGAAGAATTATTTATAGATTAGAATATTTTAACTTTCATCGGGGTGAAAACAATGGTTGGGATGCGAGTAAAACAGACTGAAAAACGGCTGAGGGGAAGTCAAAGCAAGAGCAATCGGTTAGTGGATAGCTCGTTATCCTCTGATAAGCCTAATCGCAGGTTCGAGGCCTTACTGTGGTTCTGACCTTTCCCCGTATCCCAGCGTCCCAATCTTTGTCTAACTAACGCTATCTCGGCAGAATCTCCACTAAGTAACATTTCTTCCAAAGCTCACGACTTTCCTTGTCCTGTAAAACCCCTAAGATGAAAGAAGCCATCGAATTCGGCTTCCTGTAAAGCGATGACACGGAGTTTGGAATCTAGCTGCGATCGCGATTGTCATAAGAACGAAACCCAGAGTCGGTCGCTAATGCACTGTAGTAGGCAATAGAGGCCATCGTCTGGGAGAAAATCGAGAACAATTGATAGAAACCCACACACTTCGATCAACTACCTTAAAGTCTTGGAAATGGTCTAACAAGTGTCATTCATGCAGAAACCTGAAAAAAGACTTGTGCGAGACTCTATAGAGACCACTTCAACATCAAGGAATGGGAGTGGCAACAACATGAGCCATTAAGCTGATCGTGAAGAGGAACCAAAGGCGTCTTCAAGTCGCAAACGTTTTATTTCCACCGATTATGAATGTTTGAAAAGTCCCAATAAGCCTATGCGTGGCACTGAAAATTAGCGTTCCCATTTTTATTTTCGCTTCTGGGATCACCGCAAGTGCGGATTATTGACGGAAGGATTTTTTTGTGGCACCTGCAAATATCAGTAAATGTTCCAGAACGTCGGCTGGACGCTGTGTTTACACAGACAGTAGAAATCGCACGCGATGATGGCAGTACCAGTTGGCGACTTTAGCGGATGAAATGAACTGAAGATGAGCAATGATAGAGTAAATATTAAGTGCGAACTGGTGCCGGCTTCGGAGAAGTTCATCGTTCGCCATGCGCTCTCCACAGCTGACATCCACTTCGTTCGTGTAACAACCACTCAACAGAATTCTCCGGAAACCCTCTAACATCACATTCACACATCGATTAGCAACATAATAAGAGAGTGGCTGACACCAAAAGCTCGAAATTTAAGCTAAGCGGTTCCTAAGAAATGCAGGACAAAACTTTAATTATTCTTTAATATCCTAGAAATACGCCAGGCATAATGAGTTGCGGTGACCTTCCGGTACATCAATCCAATGTTTTTATCCTCCCAAACTAGTTGGTACCAATTTTTCGACTCTAGAAAATGAATGACTTGGAGTGGGAACGAGCCAACGGCAATGTGTATATCGCCAATATCTCTCGCCACTGTGCTACACGATCTTATTTGGTCGTTATCTCACGAAATCAGTTTAGTACAGAAACAGAAATTATCAACAGGAGCTATAAGTCAGCCCACTTCAAATTTTTTAAAGTTTTCACAAATCTTTCAGAGCGTAAATCTCTAGACGTGTCTGTTTGCCGATTTTATCTTAATCGAAAACCTTCGAAGTTTCACAAAGCCAGCATTTCACCTGCCTGAAGTCATAGCGGAATCGAACAAAATGATAAACGTGCGCGTACAGTCAATGGTTCAACGTCCACAGTTGGCATAGCTGTCATTCTCGTCACCCATTTTTAGCTTTCAATTCAGCAAAGAGATGGCCTGCAAGATACACTTGGCATTTGTTTCGATTGCACGCTATGAGCGAATTAAGCTCTTCATTATCCCGGTATAGGAAAATTGGTACTGCTAGGTTCCCTCAAGTTTTCATTCATGTTATATGTGCACTCAAAAACCTCTACATGTTACGAATGGAATCGAATGCATGGTGTATCCTTAAGGGATTGATCAACGTTGAACGCCTTATCCATTACCGTTTTTCAGATTCATCAAATCTTTTATTCCTTCTTTAGTTGAAAGCCTATAGATACCCCTACCTCACTAGTGAAACCGATCAATATAGACATTTTCAGCCGTTTTTACTTTCCTGATTGAGACTTGATCAGGCTTGCATTTTTAAGTGAATACACCTACAAAATTTTATCCGATCTTCCTCTACGAAGCAAATAACTTTGTTTGCAATAAAAATTCCTGGTCATGCAAGGAATAATTTGATCGCATGATTCTTCTAAGGAAGGAAAACTCAGTTCGATCTGAATTTGTAGTTGGCAACTTCGAACAAAAAAGTTGGTTCTATCGATTTTTGTGTGAGATCACGACTTTTATTCCTGACAAAGAAACGACTTCATTGTGTTACTTTCTGTCTGAAACGAACAAAAAACGAAAACAAAGAAAAAAAGCATTTTGTTAACGACACGTGAAATCACAGTAAACATTGAATTTCACGGCAGCATCGCAGTTTGAATCCTGAACCATTCACGAGATCCAGAAGTCTTCTGATGAGGTTATGGAGAGGCCATCTTTTCTGGAACATTTAAGGATACCACGGATTACTTTTCAAGGAAAGGTAGGTAGATCAGTTATGTTGGAATCATCCACACTATATAATTAGAAGAACATATCAGAATAAAAAAATATAATGGGAAAATTTTACAATGGAAATGGAAAATGGAAAAAAATAATGGGAAGTTGGAAAATCAATAAATTATTGTTTCACATGGTTGCCATGGTCGGTCGCCGATTGTCTAAATTTTACCGAAAGGTTTTTCCTAGTATTCCACTTCGGTAAATATTTAGCCCCACTACAAACCCCAGTGTCGAATACAGGACGAAAATAAGCATGGCTTTAAATAAATAGGGTCGTATTTGCTTGTGATAAGTCAAAGTTCATGCCGTCAAGTTGAGCCCGCCAGAATATTGGTGGTACCGACAACATCGATGGTATGGTTACTGTAAACAAAACTCTGACACTAGCATGCTTAATATTTGACTTATTCCTGTCGACACTTCAGATGACGCCCAGACAGTAAGTCTGGAAAGATTCCGCTTCACAACCTTCAGGTTTGTATGACTACTGCAAACCCTACTCAGACACATATTTTATCAATGTCAGCTCGTCGCTCATATACCACAAAAAATCGCTGACGTCTAGCCATTTTCACTGCTATCAGCGGTATTTCATATACTGGTACCGGTCGACTCAGTGTTATCAACGGAACTGATAAGTGGCCCAAAAAAGGCGACATCTAGAATAATTTCAAAATGTTTCACAAGCGCTGAAAAATGTACCTGCTGCTGCGCTCACGGATCATATGATAATCATATAATTCCATCTTATATTAATGCTAGAGCGATTAGGATGTTGAAAGTGGTCGTTTTGATCTCAAAATCCGAGTGGTAACATGATACCACCTTAAATGACGAATGTGAAAGTAGAATGGGAAGATTTTATTAGTAGCTTATAATAAGGGGAATACTCGTATAGACTACCTCGTTTAGACCTCAAGTTAGGAGCTTTTGGTCCCATCATGATAACTGAGCATAGCATTTTCCGCTGAAGAATCAGAAGAACGCTTTCAAACCGAGCGCAAATAGTTATTGCAGGCGATCGCCGACATTGGAAGGTGGTTTTCCAGCGAACCACTATGTTTATTTCAGGGCGCTTTTGATTCCAAGCAAAAAGATTTAAGCCTAACTGGTGATCCAGATGAATACGTTAACATTGCACTTTGGTAGCCCTGAAGAGAAATAACATATATGATTGCTGTGTAAACGCGGGCTTTTTGAAGCTCGGGAAAAGTGACCTTGTGAATGTGTGACTCCAAAAAGTGATACGGTATTCACCAGAAATTATTCGTGTAGGAGTCCTGACAATGCAAGAAAAAAACAACCACGCATTCCGACATGAACTGAGAAAGGTGGAAAAGGCTGTTAATAGACAAGCATATTCAGATTATGTTGCCCACATGTGACTAACGATCTCAAGCCACATGCAGATGTCTCTTCTGTCAGTTTGCTGTTCACTCTGTTGGTCAGTTTTTTCTTCAATATTAACTAGCTTGTCGTAAAGCAAAAAGCGACCAAGTATCCCTCATTTAACGGGTTTGTAATTGGTCCCTCATGAGTCTTTGTCTTCGTCTTCTTTAAATTCTTGCTTTGCGAACAAAATGAATATTGTCGCCGATGTTGAGAAAGTTTGCTATAACAGTTAGTCAACATCAACTCTATAGTGTTTACATGACGTCGGACATGCACGACCTGACACCACGTATTTTTTTTCCAGCGCTTGAACGACCAGCGACGAACAGCGTGAATTTAACGAAAAACAGCTCTGAGCCACGCCACTCACATCTGTCACCGATGTCGTCATCGGCCGGAACTAAACCTGCACAAAAACCAGGAAGCAAATAGTTTTGGTGTATAGGAGGCAAGGATTTCGTGTTTCGTTCTGAGAGTTCGGCGGAGGAGGATTCGGAGGATTCCTCAGATGAAAGCCGCTGCAAGCTGGGTAAACAAATTCGGAGTTTTCCAGCAACAGAGTCATGACAGCGCTTATCCAGTTACATCAGTTGACAGCATTACTTCTACTTTGACTGCGATCTCATTTGATGATCATTTCATCTACTTTATTGAACTAATACGCTGCTTGTATCTCCATAGAGTTAAACAGTTTAATAACAGACAGAGTAACTGATGGAACAACCTAGAAGTGGGCTCGAATTCCCATAAGAATCTGCTCAAAACGAGCTCAGATGATTAGGAGTCAAAAGTTCCTTTCTAGTCCTAGTTCATTCTAAAACCCACTTCTATAAGACATCCATCTTTCAATCTCTGCTCTCTTTTTCTTTTCCTTATTTTATGAGTGATCACACCACATGCTTTCGAAACAAACAAACAGGTTTGTTATATCTTTTCACTCTTACAAATCGTTTACTATTTAGATTTTCGCACAAATTCAGCACATCGCCTTTTTCCCTCATTTTTTCAGTTTCAAACCATTGTGTCTGTGTGAAACATACATATGAAGAAAGATAAGATCTACTACACACGTGCAGTATTAATTTTCCCAGCTTCATTCTGATGTTGGCGGACTGAAAGCTCAATTCCTAACTTTCCAGGAGATGAGTTTGTTACCAGTTCACTGACCATGAACGAGAGGTCTAGCTAACTTGAGTAACTGGATCCATAACAGTGCTCTGCGAAATGATCCTTATTTGGACTACGCTTTTCAATAGAACGGCTTCAGAGATAATAAAATCAAGAACTAGAGAATAGGTTCCCTTTTAAAAGTTTAAACACTTCTTCGTCTCCATAATTCTGTGATTGTTTTCAATTATTCCCTCCGCACTTTCACCAATGGAGAGCTCAGTTAAGGAATTTTTCATTTTTTCAAACACCGCAATCAATTTTCTCAATCACATAAAAAGATAAGGGAGCGTGTGGCGCAGTGGTTGGAGGCGCCACTGCGACACACACGTAGAATCGATCACAGCGCCCATGGTTCACCAAGCCTTCCATCCCTCCGGGGTCGGCAAATTGGTCGCAGACTTGTCTGAGAGAACAGCAGCACTGGCTCGATACATCGGTAGGCCACCGCGAGTCATTCTAGAGGCGAGATATGCATTCAATCACCTCCAATGATACTTAATGAAGTCGAATGCATGGCGCATCCCTCAGGGGTTGATCAACGCCGAGAGCTTTATTATTTACTTTATTTATATAAACATGAAGGCTAAAAGAGATCGATTCCCTTGCTCGTGGCCCACCAAGCCTTCCATGCCTCCGCGGTCGGCTTGTTGATACCAGTATGGGTATATATATGGGTAAAATAAGTGGCTGGATGGGTGTTCTATGAGGCTTCACCCAAGCACGTGTGACTTATGAGATTTTTTCAGCTATGTGTAACCTATAGAATACTACATAAAAACTCCAATGACATCGTTCCGTGTTTGTCCTCCTAGATGTTTCAAAGAAAGATTGACTTATTTTTTTTGTTAGTAATCAGCGCTCAACGATTGCAGCTATCACAATCGGGCAAAAACGAATTGTGGCTTCAGTGTGTCGGCTTATCTTCAGTGCCAGCCAGGTTCTACGCTTCTGTACTTGTCGCGAGCATGTACTTTTATCGGGAATGCAGAAGTCAGCGACATCATCTGGAAGTCACACAATGTTACAGTCACCCATCACACTCACATGGAAAATGCCATGCTATCAAGCACCAAAATGTTCCCTTCGACTGTTTTCACTCAGCACTTAGAAAGCGATTTTCGAGTAGCTTCATTTGAAATTCAATAAGCTATGAATGAATGCTTCAAAATCAGTACGAATTTTTAACTTCTTATGTCTAAATGTTAATCTATTGTTGACTTTGATGTTTTTTTCCCGAACAAAGGTTTTCAGGCTTCCTAGCCATAAAAAATATCGACCGAATGTTTTTTAAACCCTTTCCGCCCTGCTGGCGTTTTTCATGGCTTGCCCAATCGAACGCGAGCAATTTTTCATCGGCTGCTAACTTTCACGTTTCTTAACGGTAAAAAATGTCTTCTCATTAAATAAGATGAATATGGACACTATGTTTTTCATACGGTCGCTTGGTCAAAGCGGCTATGGACACCATAGTGTCCAAACGGGGCAGAGTTTGTTAAATGTATAGCCCAAATTTACACATCGTGAGGGCTACAGCACTTCTTCCATTCCGTCTTTAAGAATATCGTCGAATGCTGGTCGAATTTGTTCTATTTTAAAATCAAAGATAGCGCAGCTGAAGCATTATTAGAACTTCACCACAAGCAATCGCAGACCTCTTTGGATTCGACTTGGCTTTCTCCAGACGTGTGTATCAGCTAGCCGACCGGATGAGAGGCTTGGTCTGATCGGGGCAGAATCGAACTCTCAACCATACGTGCAGTGTATGCCATCTCTGCAATCACCGTTCCCCTCTCAGCAATATTTCTGTTGACATTTAAAATATGCTGCCAAATAAACTTTACATTATTATCAACATTTTCAAGGTATGATAAATCTCTCTTTGATAGTCTGTTTATACTGCTGATTATTCCCATCATTCTTCCATAAATAAGTGATCCGGGGTCCGCTATCACTGAGCGTTCGTAACGCGTCCTCAGACTACAGATTTGGTTAAACGCTGACCGAAAGTGGCGGCATTTCTCAAACGCATTTAGACTTAAGGAATGAGTTCCTACTTTCTAATGACCCTATTTGTTATACAACACTTTCCTTAAAACTCATAGCTCTCATCATATTCATGACCAGAAATGTGTTTATGCAATTGCACGAATTGTATCCTGAATGTCCACTCCAACAAAAGCGCACAATCACGTGACTGGGTTCGAAGTGGTTTTCGATGGAATAGCTCCACCTCTGAAGCTCTGTGTGCGTACATCCAGCCTCCATGGCAGGGCCCAACAATCTACCAGCGTTTATGTCCAGCCCTCACGGCACATTCGGCGAGCTACCTTTCTGCACCTCGTGACCAAAATGACTGCCTTAGCCCAGTGGCTAAAAGTGTCCAGAAATATGCACGTTGGTTTGATGTCGCCCGGGCTCAGTCATTCTTTCATCTCCGCAGGGTCGGCAAATTGGTGCCAAACCTGTCTGGGAGGATAGCAACACTGATTCAGTAACTGTGTGTAGGCCAGATATGCATTCATTCATTTCTAACTACACATAATGAAGATGAATGGACGGCGCATCCTCAAAGAATTGATCAATGCCGAGCACTTCTTTTTATCTTTCAGCTGGACGTTTTTCTCCGAAAGAAATCAAACGAGCAGCTTTGACATAGACGAAGTTTCTAAAGGTGCCAGCTAAACTCACTCGATATCCAACGAGGTTAGAGGTGACAAAGGCAAATTGATTTTGGTTGTTCAATTTTTTTCCCACTTATCAAATTTTCATGGTAGTATTATGAGAATTCACGTTAAGGCAGGTTCAATGCTGATTTATGCTCCCAGATCATGCTCGTTGACGGTGATTGTTGATAGCACCGTAAAATCAAAGGCCTCCTTGGAGTAGATGATGACACGTGAGCTCCTTGAAAGGGTAGTGACTGGTTCGAAACTCATCACCGAAGGCCCCGAATTTTGTCTGTATCTGTTCATTATTGCGATTGTCTTTTGCTTGCTCATCCACTTTTATTACGACTACCCATAAAGTGTACTACACTACAGTGTATGGAAAAACCCTGCAAGTTGGATCTTTTTACATTTCTGCATTATCGGCCAGTGAGGTCTAAAGCTTTCGCAGGCACCACCTGACCTATTTAGCCAGTGAAAAACAGAAATAGATGAGGACTCGAACCTCACGCTTCCCAAATGCATTCTGGATTCTCCAAGGTATGCATCTTTTAGGAAAGATTTCTATGAGGAACGTATCGGTCCAAAGCCCACAATATTGTTTGTAAGACGGCATGGAAGTTATTCCAAAATATTAATCCATGGAGCAAATGCTGTTTTTTTGGAGCTCTTCGTAGTGGTTATGGTTCAAGTGCTTCATTGATAACCTCCTACAGCTTTCTAACTGCCCGAAAAAGATGAACACTGTTTCTTATGAGGAGCGCGACGTTGCAAGAGGAACGTTGTGTACAAACATCACCTCACTGTCAAGCGGAAGTACGAGTGTACGCTGCGCAATGTTTGCGCTTGCGGTTTTTTCCGCAACCGGCAAACCTCTCACGGAAAAATGACCGCGCCGCCGCCGAGCTCGGCAAACAGGTGGCTGGAGCCAACAGGCACTGACCTCGCCGAGTCTCACCCAGCAGGAGCAGCAGCTCAGTGTCCCGCAACAACCTCATCCCGAGCTCCACATCATGATCTGATCTCGACGAGAAATTCCTTCTCGTCAACGCTATGGACTATCAATAACGTAAGAGCAACTGGTCTTCGGCACTTGAAGCAACATCGCATCTTCGCAGATTTACTTGGAAGAAGAAAGAACTTGTCTGAAAGAAAAAAAGATCATATGTCTTCCGTATGGCTTTCAGCCTTAAGGGTCTTGTGAAATGTCAATCTGTTCTGTTGTTAGAACAGCCGAGATGTTTCCATAAGTGATTCGTTATAGGAATTTTTAACCAAATCGTTTCTATGGGTATTTTTTCTAAGGAGTTTCTATGGCGCTTTAAGCATGTCTTCCCTAGAAACTGATTCAGGACCCTATTATACATTCTAGTGTCTTCAGTCTACTTCTACCAACGAAACGCTTGTGTTCGAATACGGTATCTCTGATGTAACCAGTTTCTTACCAATTCATTAACAGTTCAGACTACCGTGATCGCTGTAGGCACGTTGACGTTTTTCTTCAAATCAGCGTTTTAGGCTGAGTCCTACATCGCCATGGTAAATCTTCTTTAGTAGAATTTGTAAAAGCATTGCTTGCAAAAAGTGCATTGAACAAATCATGGAGTATTTAAGCAACATTTGCTAAAGGGCCCACCATACATGGAATGCAGCTTATTCTGCTCGCACCGATTTTATCCATCCTCCTTTTTCTGGAGATTTTTGAGATTCTTAATGTTCACTTCTCTATTTCCATCGCCTTGTTTTCCCTCAAAGAATCATGATTTGCAGTGTCTTATACAGAAACTATTTACATTTCTTGTCCATTGAACTGTTGAAGTTCTTATAAGGTTTGAACGCCGAAAAAAGGCACATGGCTCTGTTTTTTGCCATTCTGTTACCATGACACTAAATTAATACCTTGTAGAAGCTTAGCAGTTTAGCATTTCTCAATCACCATTTAGTTTTGATTGGCAATGGTTCTGTAGAAACATATACATATAATATGCATCCATATATATATGTATATATATATATATATATATATATGTATAAATGCATATACAGATAGATGATTTATACATATGGGTCAACGTGTATGTCAGAATGTGCGTCGGTGTGTATGTACACGTGTATGTTCGTGTGTGTGTGCATGTGTGTTTGTGTGTATGTGTGGTGTATGTGTGGTGTATGTGTATCTGTATGTATGTATGAATGTATGTATGTATGCATATATACATGCATGTATGTATACATGTGTGTGTACGTGTATGTGTATCTGTCTGTGTCTATCTGCCTATCCGACTACACCTGTTTTCGTTGTTCACTGCTTCTGTAAAAGTCCTTCTTTTTGGACTTCATATAGCTTACAAGTTATCCATTCGTTCTAACAGTCGTCTACAACTAATCAACTAATTTCGACAGATTCTGTGCTGATCAGAGTTCGATGACAGAGCTAACAGTGCAGGAGAGAACGACGAACGAATGGAACTTCATTTATAACAAATGAAATCGTTTTCATAGTGAACTACGATCAGCAGAAGTTGAGCTGTGAACGAAAACAAAAGAGCCCGTTTTTGTCATTCACACTTCTCCTGTGACTGTTCGTTCCGCTATTGAATGAAGTTGTTAGAACTCAGTTTGCACTTTCTCCAGCTGTTGCACTTGCTTCCATTTGCTTTTTTGTCGACAGTTGAGCTGAACTGAATTCATCCACGTTGCGCGGTGTACGCATATGCACAGACACATAGACACACACGCATACAATGGTCAAATAGACATGGATTTCGTAATTTTACAGCGTCCTATCCCGTGAACTCGATATTTGACAACGCCTCAAATCAGCCGATCCCCCTCAGTTTATTCGTTTCCTTTCGTCCGTTCGTAGTTTTGTGTACTAAGTGCTGAGCAATTAGCCCTTGATTTTTACAGTTTTTAAGCGCCTCACAGTAATTCTATATTGCTGCCGACCATCGCGGCTAGTGGGTTTTCCCTGTCGGCGAACTGCTATGTGCTGAACAGTGGCATTTCATCCTTCAGATAGGTTTTCGTAGCTGAAGAGCAGTTCAATACTTTCGTCTGGAAATCCAAGGAACAGTGAACCATCTGTCAGAAGTAGCAGCTGAGAGATCCTGACGCAAGTCATTCCATGTTTCGCTGTAATGCTGAATCTCTGAGAGCGTTTTAACGAGAACTTGTCGTGGTTAAAAATTCTCGAGCAAGTGATTCAGATGTTATCCCACGTGTAGAAGTCGCCGCTTGCCAAACGGTTATATCCTCTTGTTTGCGTCCTCTGTCCTTCTCTTGTTGCAAGTGTCAAAATGTATTGGTGGATAACTTCTTTGGAAATCCCGGAGTATAGGTGATGCCATAACCGTCGAAGGATACCTCGAACAGCTTTTTTTATACACTTTCCAGTCACTTCCATACAATAACACGCATACAACACAATCGTAGGTGACAGATGAAAAAAAGCGGCTCTGAAGAAGGCGATTCTGCCGAAACGTCAGCTACGATTGTATTGTATGTGTGTTATTGTATGGAAGTAAACGTATACTGTTTAACAGCCTCGTGATTGCTGAGAGAGAAAACGACGAATTCATAATCCAACGCCGAGGTTAATAGAAAGTCGATCCTGGGTACACTTTCCAGTATCACACCTTTCGATAGTAGAGTTTTAGCTGGATCGCCGTGCACTGTACAAGTAGCTCATTCCCAAGGTTATCTATTTACACGAAGATGAATATGATTATGTGTATTTAGCTGGCATGAGCGACAATGAGTCCATCTTTGAGCCTACATGCATTCCATTTGTACTTGATTGCTTATGGTCTGCATGTTAGAAGCGAACGAAGATTTCTTCGGCTTCGTTTGGATCGTGAAAACTCGTGTAATTCTTGGCCTCGAATAGTCCCCACTATGATCTCCTGCATTGAAAAACATGCGTGATATCCTCAGTTTTCTCTCTGATTTGCTTTCTAAGCGTTTATGCTAAAATAATTAAAAATCGATTTTTTGTTGATGTCATCATGATTGCTTTTCAAAAATTTTCCTACAGCACTAAAGAATTCCAGAACTATGGTCGAGATGAACAGTTTCTATGCAAATTCAACATCGCCCACTTTTGATTTGGCGACGTTTCTCTCCGGAGCACTTCAGTTGAAAAACGACGGACAAATCATCAATAAACTGGCGTTATCATCAAAAACAATCATAGATGTGAGTGGTTTTTTTCTAATAGGTTAGTGAATTGAAGCTCTCTTTCTAGTAAGTTGACGAATTAAATGAAAAAAGGGCACATGTCACGCAGTGGTTAGAGAAGCCCTGCAATACACATGGGATGGATCCCGTGCTCAAGGCTCAGTAAGCTTTCCATCTCTCCAGGGGTCGGCAAATCGGGACCGTCCCCAGACTTGTCTGGGAGGATAGCAGCACTGGCTCCATACATTGGTAAGCCACCGAGAGTCGTTATAAAGGTCAGATATGCAGTCGATCACCTCCAACAATGCGTAATGAAGTCGAATGCATGGCCCATCCCTAAGGGTTTCATCAATCCGAGAGCTTTAAGAGACAGAGAGAGAGCTTTAAGTTAATGAAAAGAAAAAACAACAACAAACTAAACAATGTTATTGTCATTCCGGTTTCGTTAAATATTCGTTACATAACTTAAAATTTATATCCTGTTATCCGCTACTGTACGTAATCTTTCCGGAAAAGATATTAGAGCTTTTAGATAAGTTTTTACTGCCTCCTCACTTCAGAACTTTCATCCCCTAGAATTGAGAGATGTGAGCTAAGTAGTTCTCCGTCCGAATAACCAGAAAAGCTTGTGCACCTTGAATAAGCCGATATGACTCTATTCATACTTCTTACGATGCCTGAAGTTCCAATCCTAAGGTCTACGGTAATCAGGTGTTTATAGTATGCTGATATTATGAGGTACGAACGATCATCACTAAAATTTATGTCGTATTGGAAAGATCTTCTGACCTGGAATATTCCAAACTACAGAACAACAACGTCGACAGTTCATCTACACTAGATTGACAAAGAAAGAACAACTGTTGTCTTCTCTACTTAACCTTTCGTCTTTCCATCAGTTGAATTGTTATTGGTTTGTATTCATATTACATAGAGTTTTCGAACATAGATATCGCTTTGGACTTTTATGTCAATTTATGCAGCATTTGAACCATTGAAATAAAAATGAAGAAAGAGGTTGACTGGGTTAAATACCGGTTTGTGCTTCTAAGATCATTCCCGTTGATATGTGATTGCCACTAGCACCCTTCGAGTAAAAAGTGGTCGAGACAAAGACAAAGGGAACACTTTGTTTGCTGCAATGGATAATACCTGCTCCACGGAAAAGGTAATCGAGGGTTCCAAGCGCACCTGAGGTGCCAGTTTTGCTCTCAGCATTCTTGCGGTTGCACTTCATATAATACCTTGCCATAAAAAGGAATAAGCAGTGAATAAATGTATAAAAAACACATATTCAAGGTCTTTTTCCTCAGACCTAACCGTAAGACAGCGAATTAAAAAGGTTGCAACATCGACTTTGAAATTATTGAGTGGATCGTAAGGAAACTTAAAATAGGACGTTCTTCTATTTTCTTAAAGGTTGTGTTTGAGATGAAAGTGTTGAAGACGATAGGACTGAATATCACTACCTATTGCCATCGATGACGGCAATTTCAAGATGTCAAGTGAACGGATAACCGTTCGAGAGCTTGTGGAAGAAGTAACCGTGAGCGCACAGGAACGGTTCCGTTAATTCGATAACCACATGAAACAAAAGAAAAGAACGCAGAGAAGATTGCGCATACCTAGAAAACTACTTGTTTCGTCGACCTTTAACATTCTCCTTGAGAAGTGGATTCTGCGGTGCAGTTGACGATGTTCTACAATGGTCAGCAATGAATCTCCAAAGCCTTTCTCGACAAAATATTTACACCAGAAGAAGGTTATGACACCTTTCTTTTTCCTTAAAGGATGGAGTCATCTATTAAGATGTCTTCAGTCGACAGGAAACCACTGCTACAAAAGTGGAATATTAAGAACTCGAGAAAGTGCACTAACAACCGCAACGTTCGTAACCTGCATTGATATTAAAAGAGACAGCGACCAATACTCCAACACCGCCACCGAAAATGTTGAAGTAGTACAAAAATCTGCTTTTCTCATTGAGTAGATTCCTTACCGAACTTCTCGTCAATCGATAATCACATTTTTACAGGCATTTCGACAATAATCTTAACCTTTCTATTTACTGCCCACTACATTTTTGATCGAATGAAAAGTAGCTGAGAGACATGCGAAACGAAGGACCTGCATGGTGAGGTGATGAACGCGTTAGCCACCAGAAAGGATAATAACGCGTTCGTTTCACACCACAGACACCTGCCGTCTGGAGTTTTGCAAATATCTCAGCACCATCTTTGTTGTAGAGCCGATCACAGAGTACCAAATCGCCGCAGAAGACAGGTCAAGAAGATTCGCGCATTTCAGGAGCCTAGGAATCTATCGTAGTGATTGAACAAGATAGTTGTACTTCATTGGTAAAGATAAATAGATACCAGTGCTTTTTTTATTCTGATTGAATAAAGTTGTTTTAATCTGCGTAGCGGTTTAAAGTTGAAAGTTAAAAACTTCGTGAAAATCTAAAAACAGAACGTTTCCTTGTTCATCTCCTCATTACTGATCGATGCACTATGGAAAAAAATGCTTTCCAATTCCTATTTGAGTTGATCACTAGGTCAAGTTAGTTATATTGTAATAGTACTCCGATCCAATTCTTTTGATTCCAGCCGTCAACGACGTCGATGTCATCGTCGTCGTCGACAACGAATGAGGGGCGGAAGAGACGGCGAGGCGAGGTGAGAGGTCCCGAATACCGTATCCATTCATATCAGGTCATCATGTCTGACTTTCCTCTTTATTAGAAAATTCAAATCAATTCAGTGATTTCTATTCTTTAATGACCAAAATTCTTTTCTGTTTGTGGGTAGGAAGAAAGCGACTGAATTCATAGTTTGGTTTCTGTTCTCTTGTCGAAGACGATTTGTAGATGCTGATGCATCGTAGGAAAGATTAAGATTACCTTAGTGTATATTTGTTAGCGGAACGTTTCCTGATGACTTAAAAATGGAAAAAGGATAACAGTGGTGATTGAAAATCATAAATTACGCAAATGAAATACACATGGCCTAGCAGTCAGCCATTTCCCTCGTGGAAGTTGTGGTTATGAAAATTTCAGAATAATCATTGATAATAAGAGAAGTCCTTTTTTCGTTAGATAACTCCAACGTTGAATTCGATCAGTTTCTTCTACATTACTTTGCCTAAACATCCTACGACTATAACAATATGACTTAAACAAACGTTATGAGTGGCTATTCAGTTTACTCATAAAAGACCGATGTAAAGCTCATAAAAGTTCTAGGTAGCCAATCCAGCTAACACTCTAGATGGTCTAGTTGCCCGTCGTGCTGATGATACGCTTGAGTCCTTCCAGAAACGATGTCTAAGCGAACAAGAGGCTATCGAAGGACCGGACGATGAACTTGAAGCCAAAGTAATGACTTAAATATTTAAGGAGATTTGTAGAAAAGTGTTTCGTTCCATAATTCGACCAGAGGTTGACTGAATTTTTCTATTGGTGGGAATGCGTATGGTCCTGCAACTTTGGGATCGATCCCCGCGCCTATGGCTACCAAGTCTTTCATCCATGCGGGGTCGGCAAATTGGTACCAGACTTGTCTGGGAGGATACCAGCACTCCCTCGATACATCGGTCGGCCACCGAAAATCATTGTAAGGGCCATATATGCATTCAATCACCCCCAGCGATGCTTAATGAAGTCGAATGCATTGCGCGTCCCTCAGGGATTGATCAATGCCAAGAGCTTTATCCTTTATCCCTTACACTATTGGTGCCAACTAAAACTACACATCTTTATGTAAAATAGCTTTATTAAACACTAGAAGCAGACTTATTGTTAACACTGTTATTCCTCATGGATGATGTCCAACAACGATGTCTTCCGTAGAACTAAAAATTCCACTTTATATTCGCTATTAATTTCGTTACCTCACTTTTGCAGTGTAGCTTCCTCATTAAAGCACGAATACTCCATGAATGATCAGTCGCATGTTGAAAAGTGGTATAATATGGTAATCGGTGAACTAAGTGAACTATGACACCTACTTACCTTCATTGTCCTATTCCGCTCAGTTGGTGCTGGTGTAAGGCCTTTGTGACGCAATACCGGGGTCAGTCAAAACGTAAATTCATAGATGTTTACCTCGCAATGTGTGCCTTAATATTGTAGAGAAGTTTTGGGTTTTGTTTCCTTTCAAATCCAGTAACAGGAAGTTTCCCTTAGTCTGACGAAATTTGGATTTTCCAGAGTCCTATGGGTTAAAGAAACTCAAATGTCGTTGGTTTTTAAGATACAAACAAATCTTCCAGCGTTTTCACGATTATGGATGACGAGTATCGTGAGCAGTTGGGATGGCATCTGTGCTCATCATACTCGTCTCTTTTACAGCGAATGGAACGCGATCCAGACGTATCGACACGTATGTGTTCTGCTTGTGGTTATGTCGGCAAATGGATCTCAGAGATGATTCGTCACAAACGAGTGCACACTAATGAACGACCCTTCAAATGTCGTTACTGTTCACGAACCAGTAAATGGAAAGCGGATCTCATTCGTCATGTTGCCAGTGAGTTGTTATTCACTTCTGCACTTTACCGCCACGGATTTTTGTTATCATTTGTGTAATCAACGTTTCAAGAATAATCTAACCGCTGTATACATACACATGTTGTGGCACAGCTACCGTATCACTGCAGACTTTTTGGGATTTTATGAAACAAGGTTGTGTGAGGATAATTTTTCGCCGCTCACAATTTGCATTGAGCCCGACTCCTACGTTCTGTGGTGACCCAAGAAGGAGATATCATGCACCAAAGTGGAGTATCAACAAAACAATAGTGCTTGTGCTACTCAACTGGTATTGGATAAGAAATCGTGTCAGGACTCATGTATTTGTCAGAAAAAGCTGAATATTAGTACCCTCACAAACTACAACGGTTCCTACGCCAAAAAGAACAAAGTTCTCGAAAAAGTTTCTTATTTTTGGCAAATTATGAAAAACATAAAAATTTTTTCTTGGGTGACGCTCAATACCGTATCCATAGTAAACGCCGGTGGGGATACTTCCGATCGAATGCAAAAAATCTAGCAAAAAACGATATGTACGGAAAAATAAATAGTTAGGATAAAAACTCCGTGACTTTGGAAAAGTGCAAATTGTTCAATCTGCATGCGATTATATTAAGCTAACACAAAGTGCATATATGATGCAAACTGTTCACCAGAGATTTTTACACTTCACTACTGAACCTTGTGGTACACTACGTTCTGCAATGTTTATAGTTACTGTGAAAAAAGGGTGCAGGTGGCGTAGTGGTCAGAGGCTCTCTGCAACGCACACGTGGAATCGACCCCAGCGCCTCTAGCCCATCTACCCTTCTATCCCTCCACGAGTCGGCAAATTGGTACGAGACTTGTCGGGAAGGATAGCAGCACTGGCTCGATACATCGGTAGGCCACCCCGAGTAAAGGCCAGACATATGCATTCAATCACCTCCAACGATACTTAATGAAGTCGAATGCATGGGGCATCCCTCAGGAAATTGACCAGCTCCGAGAACTTTATCTTTTTATCCTTTTTAATTCTACTAAAATCCTGTAGAACGAATGCAAATACAAACAGCATTTCTCGGGAGGCTACTCAAGTTCAGAAACACACGGAATCCGCGTCTTGTCGAAGTACAGCCGCTCAAAGGCGTTCGACCATTCGTTAATGAAACACACGAAGAGAGACGACGCTGACAAGCCGAAGGTAATCGCATGCAAATCCGAGGAAGAGCCGGAGCGACAAAAACAGGTTGGGCATAGTCTACTTTAAGCGAACGATTCATACTTCACGTAATTCGTACTGGAAAAGCGTGGATTAAATAAAAAATAGCCATATCAATTCTCTGCTTTCTCTATGATGCTGAGATATTTGCAGAACTTGGACCCCAGGCCAGATCATGCCCGTAGACAGGTTTCTGGTGATTCCTCCGTTAAGTAGAAGACCGGATGAGAGAAAGGCAAAGCAAAGTCCTCAGTGGTGCAGTGGACAACAGGTGAACCCCTGGAAAGGGTAACCGCGGGTTCTAATCTTGTCTGTGGTCCACGTTATGCAAGTATAGTGGTTGTATTTAACATTATACCGTGCCGTGAAAAAATAATAAGAGGCAGTAAATGAGAAGTAAACATTCTGGTTTCTACTTTCTCTTTTGGCAGACGATATATGTTCACGTGGTCTCGAGATCACATGGTCTTCTATTTTATTTCCTTTTTAGTACGTTTTCGCCATCTCTTTGTCATATCTCTTCTATGTTACTCGTCAAAAATGTTACTAAAGCAGAATTAGAGGCTCCAGTATTCTTATCTAAAAAATGAATTGTTCAGCTACTTCCACTAACAATTGACGCAGGTGACGTAGGTGACGCAGAAGTGAATCGTCCAGAACCGCTGTTACAAGGAAAGATCCCACTCTCATACAGATGCTCACATTGTCACTTTGAACAAGTCAGTGTGTAAAATCCTTTCTTCGTCACTTTATACTGTCAATATCGAACTGACACTCGCATCCAACTATGAAACCCTAAGTCCCATTTTAGCAGTAGGAAGTATAAAGAATTGGGTCTTCAGAATTAGTTGAACTCATTAAATGCCTTCAATGCACTGGAAATTGAACTCTTAAGGAACCTTAATAGAACATGTGGATCAGCCAAATAGCCTACAACAATTCTAAAGGTGGATTGTGTCTTTTGATCCCTGCACCCGCTTTACTTGCAACTACTAAACAGCACATGATAGTATCTTTCTTTCCACAAATGTTCAGTGTACCTACCTATTTAATAACTACTCGGTGTTCAGAAGACCAGATCATTAAGAGTCGTTCGGGACTCAGCACAATTCCAATTTGATTGGTTACCTGGATGCCCTAGTTCAGCAAGGTTTTCTTTTGATTTCTCTCACTGATTTACTCACAAATGTGCTTCTGGGTAGAAATACTGCGCTACTTTCTCAGCCTGGAATACCGTTCGGGAAGAAGGAATACCCTCCAATCTCAATGGGCGGTCAACAAGTGCGCTAGTGTCACCATACTAAATATTGTGGAAAATGATGCAAGGGTAGAAAGTCCACATAAAAGTATTACTTATGAGTTGTTTTCCTTGACACTTTCTGCATATTGTGTACTTCATAAAACAATGTTCAGACTGGCCACTCGGTGCTGGTTCATCACCTGCGGACTGTACACAACAAGAATCCATATGAATGTCGCTGTCGTGCTGTGTTCGTATCCATCGGCAGCGCATTGAGTCACGCTACAACGTCTAAGGGTTGTTCTTCAGACGATCTGGTGCTCAACGTTATCCCAGCCTATGCAAGCAGAAATCGTAAGTCCTACCGAACATCAGCAGTAAGCTATTCTTTGGATAGTAGAGCACTCGTAGTCGATTTACGTCGTATAAAACAGAACATGGGTATCGATTGCATAACACTATGGTTTTATGATCCATAGTTGTGTTTAATGGCGATCGCTCACAGTAAGCCTTATTTCACGACTTTCCCAATAAAAAAAATCCAATATCTTTTTGTAGACGTGCTCAGCACATTGCCGAGTGATTCGTTGAGTCCAACAAGATCTCGTAGTGACTGCTCACCAGACAGCGGTGTCCAAGTTGATTTGGATGAAATGGAGCATGATCGTACCTCTATAGCTCGTGGAAGCACATCTGTTCGTGGTTCCGACAACGAAACCGCTAACATTGGTGAGACCTTCTCTACAATAAATATGGATAGAATGGTCCGACATAGAAAGGCCAGCAGTATTTCAGGATCATTGCCGTTACCACTATTTGCTGCAGCAGCTTCCACCGCCACATCAGTGATATTGCCAGTAGACGTTTCAACCATCTTGATGGCTCTTCAACTTCCTCTCGTACCAGATTATTTCGCAGCAATGGTAAGTGTTAAAACAAGATTTTCAACAGTGCTATCCGAATTGACGGAATTCTGGACACGGTGAAATTCAAAATAAGGGAGATGTGTGTCTTGAATATTCTCTAGGTTTGAAAAGGTGTTCATTGGTTTGATCGCCCACCGTGGGGCAACCAAGCCTATTCCCTTCAGCACCAAAAAGGTTACATTGGTCGTGTCTGAGATAGGCTAAAGTTTGAAGGTGGTAATCGAGAAATATGATTATGTTCACCGCTATGATGCCTAGTGAAGTCCAAGGGATTGATGAACTTCGAACGCTTTGCCCTTTCTGTTGTCTTTTTGTACCAACTTCTTGTCAGCGCAGTTATGTAGAATAATATTGCTTTGTCCTTCTTTTTCTTTTTCAATGGCTTCAGCATTCAGGCTTCTGTCATGAATTCGCCCAGTTTCACGCCTATGCTGAAGACCAGCGCCGCCTATCAATGCCCTCATTGTGCGGCTCGTTTTCAAGACGCGAACGGTTTCATGGTGCATGTACGACTCCACATGGCGGCAGCTACCAACCTAACTTCGGCCATTTCCAACTCTTCTCAATCACACCTTCCCTCTTTTAATCAACAAATGAAAAGAGAAGAACTGCTGGATATCGAGAAGTGACCACCAAAAGCCTCATCCATGAAAAAATCCATGGAAGTGAAATCGTCAATTCGAGTACGAACAGGTACTCATCAACGACAACAAAGCGATTCGCATGTATAAGATGAACAAACAGTAATGCTGATAATGGAAATTTCTATTCTTCGGTTACGGGGACTTACCAAAACACATATTTGACTAACTGTTTCTTTATTTGAATAAACACCTTCATTACGGTATCGATACCACTCCATGCATTTATTAAAGTGCGATTTTAAGCTTTTGTTTACATTTTTCTTTATGAAGATTTGTGTCTGTACTTCTTCAGTTCTGTCGGTTATAATAGGCAGCTGAGATCAAGCTTTTCATTGACGTGCCTAACCAAGCTTTTCCTTGCATAAGTTTTCCGTCCAGAAATAATCAATGCTTTCAGGAATATGAGCTTCTGTGGCCTCAAATGTCTCTCATTATAGGTGTCGGTTTGGTTTCCTTTTATATTGTTTTCATGTAATTACGAGTATTACAATAAATGTTCATATCATTGACAATGTTTAGAAGTAACAATTACTGAAAGTTTATTCTTATCCACAACATTATTTATGCAGCATATTCAACATGGTGCAATGATTAGAGGCGTCCTGGAATAGACACGTGGTCGTGGGTTCGACCACGCGCCCTGTGCAAACTTGCTAGGAGCGGTTTACAGTTTTACGTTTTACTTTGATGCGCAACCAACTCAAGAGATGCGACCTATATAGTAACCTAACCGTTCCACACCAGGTATCGTACCATTACCATTGTCTTGTGGAAAAGTTAGGCATGTGTAGCTTACTTGAGTCTGACATGAGGAAAGGGCATGGGAGTCACGAGGCTCCATACGCTGTACCCGAATAAATACAGGAATGAGTTGCTATGTGTACATGACGAATATAAGTCAGCCTGGTGCTGCTACACTCAGGATGGGAATACCCTGAGAATTCACCTGTGACTAGGGTAAAATAGGTGGTCACCTTTCGTCTACGTTTAAACCCTTCTTCAATCCTGCTAACAGCGGGCTTAGAATACACCATATCAAACAAATTTGTGGTGTTTAAACTATAGATTGATTGGCTAAGAAATATGATAAAAAGTGCCATTTCTTGATAAAAGCTGGTGGAATGTACTGATCAGGTGCAGTGCCATGACGTCGCTTGCACTTTAACTTACCTCGTTGGAAATGACGGGCTGGATAAATGGGACTCTAGATTTACCGTTTGGGGCCATGGTTTTTTCTCTGAACGTATCTGAGCAGCTACCCGGTCAATTTCAGAGATTCTTCTTTTTACTCTCTTCCCACACACACAGTGGTGGTTGTCGAAAACATGCATCTCGCAAGCGCCCTTTTTTAATGTGGGTGAGAGGAGAGGCAATGGATCAGTATGTTTCACTACTTTGCCTTCACTTCCACTTGGTGATGTGGAAATTCTTGATAAGGTATTTGAGCATTCAAAAATGAAAGCCTGTTTTATTTCGGTGAAATTTATGTTCTCCGACTGTTCGTCCAAGAACTCAAAACATTTGTTCATCTTTCGAATAGATGGCAAAACGATCATGGGTAGATATTTGACAAAGTAGTGGCCGGAGGCCGGAGGCCACTACTTTATCATATATCTACACATACACGAATACAGTGGCAAGATTTGGTGACTGTCGTTGTCCCACTGCCAACCCTCTCATTTGTGCGTATTACTTCCCGGGCCATCTGAAAGTTGAGCAGCTTAGGCAACCCCTTTAAGAATGTCGTCAAACTGCTAGAAGTTATGTTCATTGTTCATTCGTGTTGCGCAGGAAGCTCGAGGATGGCTGGCAGATCGGAGTCATTCGACACATTTGTATAAAGGGTGGTAAAGTCGAAGAACTTCATTACACACGCGCACTGGGAACGCCCGTCATATAAACGATCCAGGTCACCTGGATATGGTTGGAGGCGAATAACTACTGGAGAAGTCGAATGGTGCAGTAGAACCATTACGATACACACGTGGAATCGGTCCCCGTGCCCACGGCCCACCAAGTATTCCATCCTTTCGGGGTCGGCAAATTGGTACCAGATTTGCCTAGGAGGATAGCAGTCGATACATCGGCAGGCCACCGCGAGTCATTGTAAAGGCCAGATATGCATTCAATCACCTCCAACGGTACTTAATGAAGTCGAATGCATGGGGCATCCCTCAGAGATTGATCAACGCCGAGAGCTTTTTATCCTTTATCTTTTATTATGGGGTTTGAGCCAAACTTTTCCCGGTAATCAAAGATTTTAAAAGCTTCGTCCAAAAAAAGGCGGAAGTTTGCGTCAACTTCGCCAATGAGCTATCATGAACAATCATCGTAGTCCCATAAGAGATAATGCGATACAGGGTATGTGTATAGCAATGATTAAAAGTGGTGTGCTCTAGGGTAAACACGTGGCCTCTGATTCAACCTCATACCCTCGGCTGCGCAGGTCTACTTTTCTCCACGATCTGAAAATTGGTAATCGACATCTTTAGGAGGATAGAAACACCTGCACCCATTGGTCGCAGTAAATCACTGCATACACTAAATATGCATCCAATCACCTCTACTAATTGTAAAATAAAGTGTACGTCACATCCCGTGCAAAACTGGCAATCTTGGATGGGCTTTGAACCCGCGAACACCATTTCCGGAGCCTCACGTGCTATCCACCACACTAATCGAGGCTCTTGCTTTGTCTTTCTCTCAGCCAGCTTTTTTTTACACTACCAGTGTTGTAAGCAATCAACTGCCAAATGGTATGGTCTGTGGAGAATAAATTGTTATGGTACCAACTTGAACAGCAGCTACAGTCAAAATCAAAAGCAGAAAAGCTCACAATTAGAAGAGCAAAGGCTTAAGTTGGTGTAGAGGAGAGCATGTGAACCCATAGAAAGGGTAATCGTGGGTTGGACGCTTATCTGAGACTCCGAGTTTTGCTCATATCTCAGCATCCTCTTGTACAGAAGTGTCTCGATTGACATTTGTCGGACTTAGAAAAACTTGCGGTCATTTAAAGGATATCAGTGAAGCGATACTTTTTAGAAGTTGGCTAGTGTGTTAATATTTTCATGAAATTCACATCAGAATGTTTGAGACGAGTCCAAGCATTGACCAGTTAGAACAGTTCGCCTTCTCTGCTAAGGGTTTAGTTGTCATATGGCCATTTCACGTAACTGCACTGAAGAGCTAAGACTAAGTGATGCAGTTGTCCGTTATATTACGAGTGTTACAAAACCGTGGGATGCACTTAACACCGGCAGTGCAGTATAGGAACAATCGCAACGAATAACTGCGTCTCTGCGATATTGCGTCTGCATTGTACAACCAAAGCCGTCGACTCTGGCTCTCCCTTGTTGACTTATATACGAACCAAGGAGCCTCCACTGGTCGACGGCGATAGCAACGTCTGCGCCACTCGCTCGGCATGATGGTGTCAAAAGTGACAAAGTGATAGAGTCAGTGCTTGAACATTCTGTTCGTGAAGGAGAACATTGTACATATTTACTGTACTATACTACACTATACTATTCAGTATTTCTCACTTTCTTGAAAAAGACTTTACGTGAAATTAGCACCCGAGGAATTTTTCGTGGTTTATTTCAACCAATAGTGTTCAAGTATCATATTATCGAGGTAATTTAGCAGTTACAATCTGTAGCAGTCTACTGTATTTCTCTCGTTTCGTGTTTCGTATCCAGAGATCCTCACATTTCTATCGACAACTCAATGCATGAGACTGATTGTGGAGATGTTCCTGGCTCTAGAATCAATATTGCTGTACATTTAAAGAAAAAAAAAAGTAAAAAAGAACAACGTTCCCAGCGTTGGTCTGAGGCTTGCGCCATTCACTCGACTTCATTAACCATTGTTAGAGATGAACGAATGCATACCTGGCCTGTCGACGGATCAACTCAGTGCTGCTATCCCTCCAGACAGGTTTGGAAAAACTTGCCTACGCTAGAGTGTGGAAACCTTTGCGAACCTGGAACATGGGAGCGAATCTATGTACATTGCAGAGCTCTAACCACTGCGCTACATGCGCCCTCCACTACAAAAAAAGTACTTGCTAGTTATATTCCTTGAAAACTAGTATCATTTAGTCTTAATTTGTAAAAATGTTGTTTTATTGATAAACGGAATTCTAAAGAACGTGATGGTGCCGAAGAGTTATCCAGAACGATGATTTAACGCCGACCTCTCAATACTGCCAACTTATGAATAAAACAAAATGGCGACATCTTATATCAGTGTTCTCGAACCTTCTCTATTGCTGCATCGTAATACTTTTTCAGCTGTGCTGACTAGCAACTGTTTTGTTTCTTGCTATCAACTGCGCCTACCAAGTTGATACTTAAATGACCCGTATCTATGAAGAATTATGAGGACTTCAGCAAAAGTCTCTGTTTCCGTTCCAGATTTGCCTCTTGTTCTTACTTTATCCATAGTTATCCATAGCTGACCCAGTAGAGAATTTTCCATAGCAATATTATTAAATAGATATAGTCAGCTTTTCATATTCGTGGAAGATGTACTAATGAATAGCTGGGTAGGCTCTCATCGAAGTACATTCGAACCATATTAGAGGCGTCCCTGAACCATCTCACAACGAAAAACCTAGCCCTTCAATTCATCTGCGTCTGATGGTCGGTACGGTGCCGTTAGTATGCATTCAATGCTCACTTCTACGTGTTCACACGCCATGCGGCCCAACGACTGAGTTTTCTCAATAACGGGATTCCGTAGGACTGCCTTCGGTATATTTATCCTAGAACACTATCTTAGCTTAGTCTCATTAATCTCATATTTTCGTACAGACTGTCAATCGTCATGGTTACAAGGAAAAAACATCAGAAATGATACTCAAAAGCGAAACTACTCAACGTGTCGTAAATATACCTTTAACAATCGCTGCCAGTGAGATGAAGACCGTACTTAATAATTACGCTTAACTCGTAGTATTTTTCGAAAGTGGTTCAACTTCTTGTACATGACTTTTCATTCTCGCCCGCTCAGAGAATCAATAATGCTTTTCTGAAGTGTGGTGCAACGAACTCCGTACAAAATGCGCTGTAAGAAGTAGTAGATGTAGATCATTGGCGTTCTTGTCAATGTTCAACTTAATAAAAATAAAAGGATAAAGCTCTTGGCGTAGTGACCAATCCCTTACGGAAGCGCCATGAATTCGACTTCATTAAGCAGCGTTTGGAGGTGATTGAATACATATCTGGCCTTTTACAATGATTCGTGGTGGCTTATCGATGTCTCAAGCCTGTGCTGTTATCCACCTAGACAAGTCTGAAACCAATCTGCCGACCGTGAAGGGACGGAAGGCTTGGTAGGCCATGGGCCCATGGATCGATTCCACGTGTGTGTTGCAAGGCGCTTCCGACCACTGTGCCACACGTGCCCCATGTTCAACTTAACGGTTTATTAATAAGCGTGCACAAAAATGACAATGTTTATTTTGACTGCAGCTTAGTGACAATGTTGTCTCCTGAATGACAATGGTACAAGTTCAGTATTCACAGTACAATTGTTAGCTATGACATGTGAGTCTTCTTCGCAGTTGTATTAAGTCAAATGGGACATAGTCGGCGTTTCGGTGGTATCACCAGTAGCAATACTAAATTACTGTGGTTTTGGAAGAACACTGATAATTGATTGAAATATTGTACTTATGGTGGTAGATTGATAGGAGTGCACTAAATGTTCTTTCGCAACGATTTGCATTACGTTCAACGCCCACGGTCCCTTGTGCCCCTCAAAAAGTAGATGTCAATGTCTTCTTTGTTTCACAGAAGTGCTGTGCTACACCGCAAGTATCACTTCTCGTGTCATTTGTCGCCACGTTCATCGTCGAGTGACTCGAGCAGGCGCCAGCAAAATCTTCTATTTTTCACTGCCGCGTGAAAAAGTAGTACAGCGGGTTCTGCTAACTCTAGCGACTCATTTAGCATCATACTTTTCTTCTAGATTTTTCGTGAAAAACTTTGGCCATCGGGTCGGCCGTTTTCCTGAAGTACGTTTGACATCCCGAGGAATCCAGTCACTAACGGCTCTTGTCTATCGGTTTCGTTTATACGTATTACGCGGCTGGCCCATCTTATTTTCGACAGTTTAGGTAGATCGCAGCTTCGGATCCGTTCCCTCATCTGGGTCATGCGAATACCCCTAGCATCGTCTTTCATCGTCTTTTCGGCTGCGAGTTGAATAACGCTGAGTGATCTTCATTTTGCTTACGCAGCGACCAGATTTCTGACTCACAAGGTGGGAAGAATCATGGAAAGGTAGGGAAGGAGCTAGGTTTTCTTTGTTCTCCTCATTACATCCTCAATGCTCTTGAAGCTTGCAGAACCCGCTCGCTGGTTTTAGTCGCACATTGATTTCCCGACCTAGATAGACGTAACTGGAGCATTCGAAGAAATTCATTTCGTAGAGCGTAAATGGAACATTCGAAACCGTTCTTCAGTTCTTCACGAACATTGTTTTTGTGAGATCTGGTCGAAAACCAGTTTTCCCACAGGCGTTATCAAAGCCGGCAAGCATTCTTTTCGCTTGGCCAATGCTTAGTGTTATAAGAATGATGTAATAAAAAAAAGAAGATAATTCAATTGCTAACTATCAAGTTCTACTCCCATTTCGACGTTCTGGAGGGTATGGATAAGTAATTTTGACGATATGCTATCGCCTTGCTCTACCCCTTCACCCTAACGGCAACTAGCTTAAAAAAAGGATGAACGATAAAGCTCTCGGCGTTGATTAATCCCTGAGGGATGCGCCATGCATTCGACTCCACTAAGTATCGTTGGAGGTGGCTGAATGCATATCTAGCCTTTAGAATTACTCGCGGTGGCTCGCCGATGTATCGGGCCAGTACTGCTATCCTCCCAGATAGGTTTGGTACCAACTTGCCGACCTCGGAGGGATGGAAGGCGTGGTAGGCCATGGAAGCGGGGATCCGTTCCACGTGTGTGTCGCAGTGGCACCTCCAACCACTGCGCCACACGCGCAATTTAACTTATATGCAACAGTATTAACTGATTGCAACAATGACGAAATCTCGATGTGACATGAAAATAACCCAGGTATAAAAAGCATAACTGATGAACAAGCAAAGATGATGATACCGGAAGTGAAGAATGAGCAAAGCCAACGATTTCAACGAATCTTCAACTAAGTACTCAAGCAACATTAATAAACGACAACGGTTCCGCCAACCACCACCACCAACCAAGAAGAACGCGATCGGGTAGCCACATTTAAACCATTCGTAGGTGATTACTTCATAACTAATACTGGTAAGAGCATCAGATGCCATGAAAGTGAACCATATGCGCTCTGCACTACAAGGAACTCATCAATTAAAGGGAAACTATCATCAACGGAAAGCGGATGGTCACCGACTAGTTGCCCTGCCTGGAAATCCACATGAGTCGGCAGTATCGTAGAAGCATCAGTTGACAGCTATCTTACCGGAATTCTTGCCGGTATATCCTGATACTTTTCGATTTCGTAAAGAAATGCCTCTCCTAAAGCTTTACGAAATGACCAGATCTGAAGATGCTACTCTTCCAGAAATTCCTTCCGTTGGGAAAATCATTTAGTCGGTGAGTTTTTCGCTTCCTCCTCTCTTCCTTTCAGGTATTAGGAGGGTGTGAACCCTAAGTCTAAAGATCCTATGATACCTTAGCAATGCTGCGCACTCAGTGACGATGTGTTCAGGCACTTTGCTACCAACGTATCATTTGGTCCATTTGTTCTACTTAGATCAAGTCAAGTACGCTAGCATACTTTTTCCTGGACTGTATGTAAGTTGTTACATACGGAACTAGTGTAAGTCATGCATGATTGTGTGTAGTTAAAGCAAATTTGTGAAGTAAACACGTAAACCTACTAGGCCGTTTCACCTCCTTTCAAACTATTCTCATCCAAGCACTGTGGCGTTTCAGTTCGCTCTAATATTCTGTATGATTGCTGTATAAGAGGGCATCGGCGAATGAGATTCTACACTCGAACGGTGTTCCTCTCCAGACGACCTGACTCAATGCAGTGACGAACATCTACGTCACAAACACAACCACCTGTCTCTAGTCGACTCAGACCAGTCCGACTCTGAAGAAGACGGAGACGTCGAAACGTTGGCCGAATAAGTATTTTAGTAACAACCTCGTGTAAGCTCAGTGATCCACAACAATATCGATTATTCTTCCCGTAGTTTAATTAAAGTCGGTTTTCAAGATATCTTAGTTGCGGTGTTTTCCGTATACGATGTATGGAGTGTATGTAAATTGCAAAATAAATGTTCTTGAACACAAAATCTCAGACTGAGCAAGACGTCGTGTTAAGATTAAATAACCTTCTGAGAATAAACTGTGTTGAAACAGATTGGTAAACGCATACTCTGTCAATAACGAGCGATTCTGAAGAAGAGTTCTTATGGATTCCCCATTTGGTCGTCGAGAAAAGATTTGACTGTCTGGAACCTCAACGTTGAAGTACGCCAGAGTGGGTATCTCTGCACTTTGTTAGAGCAAAGAAAGACGTGTGTAGCACAATAAACCAAAGTGAACCAAATCGATACGGAAATATATTGGGACCAATGCAGTTCGTTGACTAAGCCATCCATGCTGCGCTTTGGGCATTACGCATTCATCACAAAATGAATCAGGAATGAGTCACACATGGCCAAAAACAATGTAGGCCACAGATTGTTGGAAAGCAGTCTGATATCCTCAGAACATAGCCTCTAGTAGTCGATGGTGTAGGAACACTACCAGCTTGAATGCGATACGTTTTAGACCCGCTTACGCACTTCTAGCGGAGATCTTCCAAGCGTTCACCAGAGAAAAAACGGAAAACTTGTTGCACGTAGATAAGCTAAAGACATAAAAATAGACATGCAAAATATTACGAAGATGCAGAAATGGATGCAACTTGCTAATTTCCCTAGCAACTGAGAATGGGAAACTGGCCACTTTTGTTCAGAAACAACTATTGACAGTTGGAATTTCTGGTCACGTTTGGTATTAACGCGTTGGGGATAAGGGTAGCGTTATATACTCTGTGTAAAATTATATGGAGTTACTCACAGAGTTTGTTCTCAATGAAGATTCCCTCGAAATTTGCGGGAACTCTTCTTCAGCCAAAATTATTCCACTCTTTACAACTCTATTTTTGACCAGCAACTGAAATTTCATCACACTGAAAGAAAAATGGTGGCATATTAAATGGTGAGTTTAGAAAACACAGAAATACACTTCATACATGGTAAAGAACCTTTCAAAGTGCAGCCAGCAGCGTGGTAACATGGCGGACGAGTTCTGTTTCAAACGAACAAATGTCAGCTCAAAGTGAACTTTCTCAAACGAATTCCAAGGGATTAAAATTTACAACTGTTTGACAACAAGAAATAAGGATTCTTCTTCTACCTCAATGAAATTCTCATTTTATAAAGCACACGAATCGATCCATTCCGCTCTTTTTTTGTTAAGACCCATATTTTACCAGGAGGGAAACGACCAAACGAGGAGATAGCAGTTGTTCGGAGTGGAAAGGCGAATTCATTTTCATGTTTATATGCATTGGAATCAATGCGCATGCCAACGAAATGTCACGCAATTCAAGGATAGAATAAAGTTCTAGAAAACTACGCACTTACAACCACAATGATGCCGAGCTATCTGCACAACTTGGACGCCAGGCCAGATCGAACCGACTACCGTTTATTTATTACGTCAGATGGTTGGCCTAGTGCACATTGTGAGTCACAGAGACTCACGCCAGCGAAGAAACGAATGAACTCGTCTGAAGAACATCACAAAATATCATATTTTTTGAAAATGCCGTTTATCGGTTGAAGCCTTGATTAATATCAGTGTTGGCGAAGTTATGGATTTTATAGCATAAAATGAAAAAGTGGATAAAGAACACAGGTATAGCAAAAAACCTATTAGGGTAGAAGAAACAACGGGAAGCAAACTCAGCGACATGTGAAAAATCATTTCATGCGAAAGAAAATGTGAAACGAAATGGCTATAACGTGCTTCTAACTAGTTGGTCTTCCCAAGTTTTGGAGGGTTTCGCATTCTGTAGGCTGGACTAGGTTTGAGTGTGTGAGACCGGGTTGGGCCTACCACCAGGTGCTTGTAGATGTGTTTTGCCATAGCTTAAAATTAGGCGCTTAGGCCGCTATACGATCGCTACAAGTGCTACAGTAACCATGGATTAACATTGAAGAAGGTTTGCGTAAGGGTAAATAACGTCTTTAATGTTCGGTGGTATGAACGGTGTGTTTATAACTTACAAAAGAGATTCATGCTGATTATGCGAAGAAATATCAACGCTGCGAAATTGGGGGCTCTTTCGGGGTCAGGGGAATGAGGCCCGTTTTTTTTTTACTGTGTTTAGCATATTTAATACCCACGTATAGCTTGCTGGGCTCTGAACGTGGGGGCTGGCTATACTCACGGGTAGCTTGCCATGCTCTCCCAGAGTGGACATGGAGCTTATTTGTTGGAGGCGACTCCTAGCCGCCTTCCATATACTTCCCTGTCACTTGATTGCAGGCTTTTGGCCGAATTGGCTCGTAGAATACAATCCGCATAAAGCGAGAACGCACCCATACACGCATGCATGAATACGCCTAGCAAATACAGAAAGTATGTGCCAAATCGGCGCAGCAGAAACAGGGAGTCCATCCCCTGGATCCACCTGCGTCTCAGGGAAGCAAAGGTCGCTTTTGGTCCGCGATTAACCCCCTATCCGCCACCTGGGGACGCGCCACGTAGCCTCGCGACTAACCGGCTCGAGATCCCTCATATGAGGGAGATCCGTGGAGAGAAAGGTGTAGAGTGTAAAAAAGGATCTAAGCGAATGAATGGATGACTTAAGACGCCATTGACTCTTCGTCTGCAGTTGGGGGACCGTCATAGACCTTCAAAACCGTTTGTCGAGCGCGGTGAAGGGTTTGAGAAATCCGGTTGGCATGGGCAGGAAGATTCCGTCATCTGCGGGAGGTCAAAAGAAGGTACCATTGAGAACAGAACTCTTCCCACACAGGGGAGCTAAAAAGAGGATAAAGCTCCCGGCTTTGATTAATCCCTGAGGGATGCGCCATGCATTCGACTGCATTAAGTACCGTTGGAGGTGATTGAATGCATATCTGGCCTTTACAATGACTCGTGGTGGCCTACCGATGTATCGAGCCAATGCTGCTATCCTCCCAAACGAGTCTGGGACCAATTTCCCGATCCCGGAGGGATGGAAGGCTTGGTGGGCCATGGACGCATTTCACGTGCGCGCCGCAGTGGCGCCTCCAACCACTGCGCTACACGCGTTTTCATTTTTCCAAGAAAAATGTGATACTGTGATTATTTTAAAAAGTAACCTCAATAAACTTCGGAACGAGTAAGTGATATTTTTCCAGATTACTCAGCTAAAACGAGGTTGTTATAAAATGTCCTAAAAAAGGCGAATGAACCGAAACTTTAGCCGAATAAGCATTTTATAACAATCTCATATTAGGTATATCTCCTAGGGGAAAATAGTGATACCCCAGAGTTTTCCTTGCCAGTTGACTTCATCGCGTAGTACTCGCTAGGCTGCACAGGCGACTATTTCATATGACCCGTCTTCACGTCTACTGTGCGGATCCCAGCACTTCTTACATTCGATTCGTTTCCTCGCGTCCATTGTCCACGAAGACCTTCCAACTTTTATGTGTGGATTCGATTGCTGCTTGAGGACTTTCATTTCATCTTTAATGCTGCAGAATGCTCGTCGAGCAATTCTCCCTGGAGTCCTGAGATAGCTGGACTGGAGCGTTCCCAACTGGATTGCAGGGAATGAATTTTTATTCTTTTTTCAGACAAGTTCCGTACCAATTTCCTGACCCCGGAAGGATGGGAGGCTTGGTCGGCCCTGAGCGGAATCGAACTAGCACCGTGCTCGTGGTGACGGACTTCACTACCACTGTGGTATGCGCTCCTAGATAGTAAAAAAGGAGACTTTACTGATTATCATGCGTTTTACTCGATTATAAACGGGAAAGTGGTTCATACAGATGGTCTCCGACAGGTGAAAAAGGTCCATTGGTAGAAACTATCGACCTCGACCGTATGCAATATTATAAAATCTTCCCACTTCCTTTTGGCAGTTTTTTCGATTACTGAGCTGATGAATATGAAGGCAGGTTAAAAAAATGTAGGTTATGAAGGTTAGTAGTAGGTTAGTATGAAGATATAGTTCCATTTTAATGCAAAATAAACCCCTCTCTATTGCGCTCCTATGCAAACAAATGGACTAATCACCACAACCTAGAATTTTACGCTTCCTGGTTCGATCTCTTCCGTATTGCACCGACGACATTTTGCACCATGGATGGGACAACCCGCACCGTACTGAAAGCCCGCGAACTTTGGTTCTCAATTTACTATTTTGTTACTACTTAGCAAAATCTGCTGCTCTTGCTTCTTTCTTTAATGTTTTGACAAGTAATGAGATGTTCTAATGATGGCGTTATGTACTGCTTATCTCAGAATTCGGTTATTTAAGTTGGAATGGGTAGGTTTCATGGTTTCTTAGTGTTGATGCCGTTGTAATGTAATAAAAAGAAGTAACCATAAGAGTATTTTTATTTACCTTGTAGTACTGCACATGAGTCAAACTGATAGCGTTGCAGTACTGCTCTTCAGTTGGACTTCTAGCGTCGTAGTACTGCTCAGGAGTCAGACTGCTAGCATTCTTGTCACTGTTACATAACTTCCTCCTAGATCTTTCTTTTCAAGAAAATAAGGAAAGGACGAAATGTGTGCTGTCCAAGGGCCCTTAGCTTTCTGTCACCTATCATTTCGTCTGAGTCGTTTCAGTTATAAATGGCTAGATTTAGTACGGCCGAGAGAAAGGCGAAATGAAGGATCCTGTGTTGTAGTGATGAAAGCGTTAGTCCCCGGAAAGGCTAATAGCCTGTTGGGTCCCCACTGCAGACACAGGCTGTCCTGGGTTTCGGAAATATCTGGGCATCATTGTGGTTCTATAACCACTTAGATTCTTCAAATTTTAAGTTATTCTGTTTCAATGGGAGCTACAGTGGTTACGTATCCTTCGGCGTACAGAACTTTGCCATCCCTTTCAAAATGATCTGTGAAATATAGTTCGTCTAAGTCTCCGTTTTATCTGCTTATGTCGAACATCCAACGATTTACCGCCTCATCGTGGCTGGGAGGTGTTCCTGAGTGTCGGACTACGATGCACAGCGGGGGGATTCGTCGCTCTGGCGGGGTCTCACAAGCTGAGGAGTCCGACGTTTCTATCAGGAAGCCTAGTTAAGACTAAACCAATACCAGGATCCATCCCCGTTTTGGTATCAAGGTTGCATGGTGGTAAATCTCCCTCTGATCCACAAGGGCTGCGACTGCCTGTAGTGGTGACGACCTGGAGCAGACTTTGGCCAGGCCGTGCTCGGCATTCCAGATAACCACAATGGCTTCACCAGCAAATCTCCGAACAATGGTGATTATGCTGGGGCCTGCACAACTAGTGATGACGGGCCGTTCAAGTGCCAAGTAATGTCGAACATCCGCGTTGCCTATTACGACGAAAATATGCAGAAGTACTTCTATGAGGGAGAGCGTGCAGCGCAGTGATCAGGGGCGCCCTGTGATACACATGGGATTGAACTCCGGTCCCCAGCCCGCCAAGTCTTCCATCCCTCCGGGATCAGCAGATTGGTGCAAGACTTGTCTAAGAGGACAGTAGCACTAGGTTGGTCAGTGGGAGTCATTGTAAGGGCCAGATATGCAGTCGATCACCTCCAAACGATGCTTAATGAAGTCGAGTGCATTTGGCATCTCGTAGGGATTGATCGACACCGAGAACTTTATGCTTGTTTTTCACTCCTATGAAATCGATCTTCAGCGACGTACTTTTTATTGTAAAGAACTGTGTTATGGTTTATTTCAGAATAAGAACCTCCTTTTTAATGGGAATGATCTCCATGCTTTGGAATATCATTACCCTATTCTCTACTTTTCAATATTCATCGACATATAGGCTGAATGTACCACGAGTGCTGTTACCGTACCATCCTAGTATTCCTGTAACATTTCTGCTGGAGGTTAGCCAGCCCTCAGGAGGTTGTTTCAGCTGGTAGGTGTTTTCGTTAAGTTTTTTGTTAACGGTCGTCCCTGGGGGGTACTTGCTGAGTGACAAAAACCAGTGTATGGAATATTTTCTTACATAAATTCCTCTACTTGTTGACCGTTAACGTGTTTTAGGCGTTCTACTCGTCCTGATGTGGTTTCTGTAAGTGCCATCGGGACGAATCAGGGCGAGTGTTCAGATAAGGCGGAAATTCGTTCCACTGCAAAAGCTGTATCCGGGGAACTGAGCGCTGTGATATTTGCTGAAGACAGTGGTCAGTTCTATAACTCTTCAACTGGAATTGTGCTGTTCTACAAAATGAAACATAGAAAACGAATGTTATAATTCCTTAAGACGAAGATTTCGAAAGAACAAGTTATTCTCATTCTTCTTTATAAGCGTGATATTCCTTAAAACTGCTATAAAAAGGTCGTTTAGGTTTCGCCAAATGATTTTCATTCTTTAACGGCAAATTTGTAGTTGGATTTACTTAAATACTCGGATACTTGGTTGGCCCATCCTCGCTAGTTATGCGGGCTCCAGCATAATTTCCATTCTCTGGAAATTTGCTGGTTTAACCATTGTGGTTCCCTGAAGTCCCGAGATCAGCCTAACCCAAGTCTGGTCCAGGTCGTCATCACCACAGACAGTCGCCGTCCTTGTGGGTCATAGTGAGATTTGCCGCCATGTGTGTTTGATACCAGGACGGTGGTGGATCCTAATGTTGATTCACTCTTAGCAGAGCTTCCTAATGAAAATGCCGGACTCCTTCACAGCTTGGGTGGCGCTGGTGGTGGGATAAATCTCGGCGCTGTACATCGCAGCTTGATGCAGAGGAACACCTGCTAGCCACGAAAACCGTTTGGAGGATATTTGAATTATATCGTAGAAAATAGAAACCTTGAATCTGAGCCAGTTAAAACTTGCTAGCTTCCAGTAATTTATGAGGTTTGTGCTTTCAGCGTCAACTATGCTGAGCTGTGGAGTATCGGTCGATCTGATATCGAGGATCCGCATAGAAACTACGACGAAAATTCTGTTCGTGGATGCAGCACCCGCACAAATGATCGTCGAAGCATTTAACTCAGAAGGTTATACTCTGTTCTCGTTTTCTATACCAAATTTATTGGGTGTATTTCTTTAGGTGACAAGTTTTCCACGCTTAGTGAAATTCCAATCGACTGGGAACTGTCTCATACTGGGGATGGTCGACCACTTCGCATAGTACCATTTGAGCAGTCTACCTACGAAGCACCGAACGAAATTATGAAATTAGAAAATAATAGGAAGAAAGGTTCACACAGTTTCCATGAACAATTTTTTCAATTTATTGCTGTACACTGGTGCTATTTCTCCAGGATACGTCGTTCTGGTCGAGGGAGTCTTAACTGGGTCTGCCACGTTAACTGCAAAAATCGCTGAACCTCCTTACTCTGTACGGTGGTTTTTTTTTACTTTTCAAGCGTAAAGTGTGGCGCAGTGGTCGGAGGCGCCCTGCGGCACACCTCCAACTATGCTTAATTTCATTAATTTATTCATTCATTTCATTGCTTAATTTCGGATGCATGGCCCATCCCTCATCAGAAGTTGATCAACGCTGAGAGCTTTATCCTTTTCTCATAACCTTAAAATGTCGTCCACTGTTACTTTAAATAAAAATGACTTTCTTAAATGGGTATTATTGCAAAAAAAGTGAGTTTCTATTTGGAATAGAGTGGGGGAGAAGTACAACAACTGCTTATAGCACATCAGCGCACACAGCTTGGATCTCACCGTGGTTGCTAATCTCCTGCTTCTTCCCGCCCACGATCTGTTTGTACCGGTATATGCAGTGGTACCATTCCAAGTGCAGATAGTGAAGCAGAGTATTACAGAAGGTGAGGGATTTCTTATTGTACCATTGTAGACTGGTGTTGTGTAGCGCAGTGGTCGGAGACACCCAGCAATACGTATGGGATCGATCCTAGCGCCGTAGGCTCACCAAGCCTTCCATCCACCTGGGGTCGGTAAATTGGTAGTAGACTTGTCTGCAAAGATAGCAGCAATGGCTCAATACATCAGCAAGCTACCAGGAGTTATTGTAAAAGCCAGATATACATTCAGTCGCTCTTTATGATAATTAATGAAGTCGAATGCATGGCGCATCCCTCAGGGATTAATCAACGCCGAGAGTTTTAGAGCTTTTAGAGTTTTATCGCAGTAGACCGAAGTAACTTTTACCGCAACTTTTGAACTATCTGGCATGTTAAGATCAGGTTTCAACTACCTGTTGTTATTTGCGAACATTTTAAGAGATTCCAATGCCATCATCTGACTACTACCTAAAGGTGGATTCCGAGTCAGTTTGTAAACTTGACAGGAAAACGTCGTCAGTTCAAGCTTTGACTCGTGGACGAACAGACATACATCTTCTCAGCCAAAGTAAGTGCGAGTGTTGTCTCTCTGTGCTGTTATATCTGTCATTCTTGCTCTGTATTATATAGGTTTTTTATCTAAGATGTTGACGTCAAAGCAAAGACAGGAGTGCGTCCTCCATCAACTGCTATTTACGTGGTTGATCCTGAAACCATTCAGTGGATCATCTCTGGAGGTGGTAATTGGTTGTTGCAGACAGGAACTCGTTATAAGATCTCTGTTTCACTCGTCGATCCTCATGGGAACACGATGTATATAAGTAACGTGAGTGTATTCTGTGCTTTTATTTGAACCTAGAATTTGGTGTGATAGCCTGCTTCCAATATTTGAAGTTATTTTCAACGAAACTACCTTCCAACAGATAGCAATATAAGAGCCTTTGTTTTTTTTTAGAAGACACTAGCCCATATTCCTTTTCCTAACATTATTTTAAGATTTGTAACTAACAATGAAACGGAAGAAGTTATGTTCGGCTTCTCAATGTAGTTATACCGATGCTGTTTCTGATTGAAAATCATGGTTTTTTAGAACCTTCGATTCGAAAGCACCGTTGCAGAAATGTACTTCGATGTACATTTTATATCGAACAACCAAACATATTTCGAAGTGACACCGAGGAAAGTGGGAAAAACGATTCTGAAGAGTCGATTCGTCGCTGCAATAGATGAAGTCCTCCAGCTTTCTATCGTCTTCGGATTCCCATGAATTCTTATTCCGTTGTTGTAAATTATTTTCCCTTATTCTGTTTCTTATAGAAAGGCAATATACATGAAGCTACTGGTAAGGTAACAAGCGAACAATCTGTGCAAATAGTAGATCCTGTGCGAATATTGCCCAAAGAGGTTGTGTTGCCATATCTTCCTCGAAGGAAGACGTCATTCGTGCTAAAGGTGCTTTTATTTGCGGTTTGCTGTTTCCTCTTATTCTTTTCTACACACATTCACTTTCTTAGGCAACTGGAGGAAGTGGTCTATACGATTGGAGTACAGGTGATACATCTGTATGCATTGTTGACTCAAACGGCGTGCTAGGTGTCTCATCACCAGGTACAACGGTGGTTGTAGCGTCCGATAAGAGAAATCCTGCTCATAAAGATAGCGCATCAGTATGGTTTATTTTGGCATCTAGTCGTATTGCTTTATAATAATGTTCCCTTTTATAAGGTTTCTGTGTTAGACGTTCTCTCCTTGACTTTTGGAGAAACACGCAAGGAAGCTGAAGTGGGCTCGGATCTTATCGTCAATATACAGTTAATGGGTGCTAGTTCGCATGGATTGGTTCCGTTCACTGATTGTCGTGCTGCAGATTTTCGTGTACAATCATCGGATAATGATGTTTTCAGACCAGTAACAGGTGCGTATCGTTAGTGGTTAGTTTGAGGGCAGTTATCCTTCCATTTTTATCCCACTGGATGCTTCTTTGATTTCTTTTTATTAAAGAATATGCTCCGGTATTGCCATCAGTTGGGACCGGTTGTTCAACAGTAATGTTGAAAGCGATCTCGTCAGGTGATGCGAAGATTACTGTGTTATTCGATCATTATGAAGCAGTGTTAGATCTGTCATCATACCCACCATTAGAAGTGAGTCTTCTCTTTTTATTTTAATTCTCATCCTTATGTTTCATAGTTCTCAAATGCCAGGTGACTAGAGATAATCTAGCTCTGGCGGTTGGCAGTAGTCTTAGCGTTGCTTTCGAAGGCGGACCAAGGCCGTGGGTAACTGATATATCCAGACATTATCGACAAGGTTAATTTCTTTGCTTTTGCACGTTGATATCGTGCTTATCTTTCCAATGTTAACGGTATTTTCAGCTTCTGTTGAACCCCTAATTACTACCCTCATGATGGACAATGTGTTTAATGTAAAGTGTGGTTTGGATGATGGTACATCGGTGGGTTTTCCTAGCACTGCACCTTGCATTGCGGTTTTCGTTACATAGATCAGTATTATCAGATCGTCCTTCTCGAAATTGGAAATAAGCCATCGGCGCAACTTCCTATCCCTGCTGTTGCAACAAAGAATGTGTCAGTTTGTTGTGCGCATCCCACTAGGCTAATCATCAGGCCAGTTATTGGAATCGAACCAAAATGTCCTTCAAACATGGTGAGCTTTGCATGCATCTTGAGAACAGTAAAGATCTAGTTTTGTTTTGAAATTGTTACAGAGAGTTCTGCTGAGTGATTCGTCTATGAATGTTACCCTCTTCGCTTATGGTTCATGTGTAAGTGAAAATGATCGTGTTCTGGACTCGATTTCTGGCCTTAGTGTGGGTTTTGTTTTATTTTCAATGTTTTGTTTCTTTTAATTTTCAAAGAGCTAGGGACTTTAGACAACGTGGACTACTTCAAATACGAGTGCAGTGGCGGTACACTATGTGCACGAAGACAACCATAGTGAGTTTGCTTGTTTTTGCTAACGTTGTTCCATCTACGTTAACAAACATCTTGCTTTTACAAATAGACGTGGAGGCGAATGGGTCTGTGATAATGAGGTAATACAAATATGAATTATCTCCTATAATTTGACCGGAAATTGCTGTTATAATACTACCTGGATGCTTGGATGGCCCGCCTTCTCTAGTTGTGCGGGTCCCCGCACAATTTACATTTTTTCTTAGTTTTGTTTGTTTAGTCATTGTGATTCCCTGGAGTCCCGAGGTCAGCTTAGCAAAAGTCTGCCCAGCTTGTGACCACCACCACTGGCGGTCGCCACCCTAATGGATCAGAGGGGGATTTGTTACCATGTGATATCAGTTTGATAGCGAGACGGCGGTGGATCCTGGTATTGGTTTACTTTTAACTGAGCTTCCTGGCGGACACGTCGAACTCTTTCTCAGTTTGGGACTCCCTACCAGGGGATGAATCCCTTTGCTGGACATCGCAGCCCGACATCCAGGAACACATCCCAGCGATGAAGAGGCGGTAAACTGTTGGCAGGTGTTGTTGTAGTAACCATGTTTTATGCTGAATACCTGCTAATGCATGTGATGTCGTCATTTGTACGCTAATATGTCATGTACGTGGCTAAATACATTGGTAATTTGTTTTTGAAGCTGTAAACTTTTGCATCTTTTCCACTCTTTTCGTTTTCTGGCTGTCTTAATCCATAACAATAATCTTTTTCTTGCGAGTCTCCGTCTCACTGATGGCCATCTTTGTTCCACATTCGATGTACATTTTAGACGGGAACATAAGAACTAGCCGGTTTTTACCACTTTTTCGTGTTTATTTTTATTTGTCCAGGTATAACTTCAGTCAGTGATATGTTCAATATCATTGTGCCATTTTTTATAGTATACTTTTTTTTGGAGTTCCTAGGTCTACGCCTCCCAGATAGGCAATAATTGCCGCTCAGAAAATTAACGAGGATGTTTTTAAGGTATGGTGAGTTGTCGTGATCTACTCCAAAAACTTTTAGTTGCATACGAGTAAGTTATGAGTAAGCTTCATCAGCTTCTCCTTCATATGGAATCGAAGTTGCGGATCTACCATTTGTAGCGGTTGATGTTGAGTGTTTATCCAGTCTCGTCAATTAGGAGAAGGCCATGTTTTGTAAATCCCATAAAGCAGACTCACTGCTGGTGAGCCGGATCATTTTTAGTAAGGAATCTCGCTGCAAACAAAGCAGGAGTGCCGACTCGTTCGGGCAAATGTTGAAGATTCAAGGTGTGAGACTTATAGCGAGGTCTCACTCTCAGTTAGGATATGGCCCTAGCTTGTCGTTAATGGTGCTTCGTCAAACGTGATTGGCCGACAAAATAGAGGCAGCACTGATCATACAGTACGTGACGAAATCCTTGAACCGGAACTATATCGTCCGTTCTTTAATACTACGCATTCCTTACGCTGTGTATGTCATCACATGGGTTATCAATGCTTTTTTGCTACCCATTGGTTTTGATTTTGTTAAAATGGTTGATATCGACTCAAGTGTTAACAGCTTCACAGAGGGTGAGGACCGTTGGCTTATTAGGGTAAACGTGAAAATCCGGGTCCGTTAGTTAATCGGTAGCTTTTTTGAGGAATTTGAACGCAATCAGTGCTGCGTTCTTTCCTTTGTATATAACCCTTATCTCGTTCTCCATAATTATTAGATGGTTTAAGTGCACATAAGGTTTTGATGAAATTGAGCAGTCGTTTCAGTTAATTTCATACCGCACCCTGGTTTTTTTTTAGCGAACTTTTTTTTTCAATTAATAGGTTGTTGGTTGGTTGCGCTTTGTCGTTTAGCTCTTTAAACACCGTTTCACTACTACAAAAACGATCTCAATAAACGGTAGTTGAGTAAAGTCAATAAAGTTTCTCCATCTTTACGTATGTCCTTTTAATGACTGTTAAAGATTTCCATTATCCTCAGAAATATGGCGGAAACCAGCAGAAACAAGGTGGTATCGAGATAAAGGATAAACGGATAAAGTTCTCGGGCGTTGATGAATCCTTTAGAGATGCGCTGTGTATTTGAATTCATTAAGCATTGTTTCGAGGTGATTGAATCCATATCTGGCCTTTATAATGACGATGGCCTACTGAGGTAGCAACCCAGTGCTACTGTCCATCCAGACAAATGCGATAGCAATTTTCCGACCCTGGAGTGATGGAGGGCTCGGTGGGCCTGTGGCGCGGGGTCGATTCCATATGTACTGCAGGGCGCCTGGTGCATTGTATGGTGTGCATATGTCGAGTTATGTTAGCCAATTCTCATTGTTTTGTTTTTATTTGTTTATCACTCGTAATTGCTGTAAAAATTGTTTTATAAATTTTCCGTGTTTCCTTATTAAATTTGTGGCTGGACTTCAGTAACATACCGAACTGCAATGGAAATTATTTTTTGCAGCATTCGCTGTTGTCGAGGGACGTGGTGTCGTTGGTCCGGTGGTTATAAGTGCAGAAATGTTAGCTGAAGGAAGGAATCGTTCAAAACGGCTTGTCAAAGCAAGTTTGGATTTTCGAGTCGTGGAATCTGCTGTCGCAGAACCGCCTGAGCTTGTCAGTTGATACACTTGAAAATCTTTTTAACAAAGTCGTGAAGGTATCTATTGATTATACGATGTATATTGATATATAGTATTATATTAATTTAATGTATTAAGTATATATATCGAGCATATTGATATATTGATGCGAGTATATTGATTTAATACGTAGTGTATAGTAACTTAGTTTTCTATCTACCAGCACACATGAACTTAAAGGGTGCTCATTAATAAAGAAGAGAAATAGCTGAGAGGAAGGCGAAACGAATGGCCCGCACGGTGTGGTGGTGAACTCGTTAGCTCCCGGAAAAATAATAGCAGGTTCGTTACGCACCGCTATGACCTGCGGTCCAGAGTTTTGCAAATATCTCAGCATCATTGCGGTTAAGAACAAAAAGTCCACGAATTTTTCCTTTTTTCACTTCCTGTTGAAAGAGCTTGTGTTTGGAACAATGGGATCTCGTCATCAAAATCATGTTATGATACAAAATTTGTCTTTTTGCCTTATGGATTTTGCTGTTCGTGTGCTCGAATCTTTCAAATGTGTTCATTGTATTTAATGTTTTTAAGTTCGAATTCTGCAAAATTAAGGTCAAGATAGTAGTTTTTAAAGTTGTTTCCTATTAGAGCAGTAGGATAGGTCTTTTCATTAAGTCTGCCCAATATTCAGATTGTGGAGTAGTCACTTATCAGAAAATATAATCATAATGGTGCTGAAATAATTGCAGAACTCCGGACCGCTGGTGTCAGCAATGGGGACCAAAAGCGGTGTTACCCTTTGAGGTGCCAACATGTTCATCACCGCACTATGCGAGTCCATTATTTCGCCTTTCTCTCAGCCGTGTTATTGACCTGTATTTACGTACTACCCCTCCATTAAAAAAAGAATAAGCAATAAATAAAAAGTGAAGATATCAGGAATTTTTTGCGGCTGTCGAAGGGAAACACCGTCGTGAAGTTGATAGGATGTGGTAAATCTCGGCACTGGTTTTAAGGTGCTATGGAATAAAGAGTCAGCTGTTGGTATGGTCAAGTTGAACCATGGATCCGGACATTTTCGTGTTCATGAATTGCCGGGGATGCCATTCACGGCTATTGTTAAAGATAGCACAGTTATGGTATGTTCATCGAAAAGACTTTTACCCTTGTTTTTCTTATCATTATGCAAAGATTTTTAGTTAACACCACGATCAAGAGGTGCTGGTACACTGCGGATCGAGGACGTGTGCATAAATGGAGAATATATTGATGTTCCTGTAAAAATCACCGACATTCATTCACTTGTCATTTATGGGCCACAAATTGTACGTTGTTTATTATAAATTTCTTTCTTTTGACGTCGCTTTCATGATAAAAACGTAGAACAAATTCAGATGGAGGTGGGAACTGAAGTCGAAGTGTTTGTGGACGCCGTGGATGAGGACGGGATCTCTTTCTCTGGCAATCATGGTGCTTTATCGGACGTTACCATTGATTCAAGTGATACAGCTGTCCATATCACGAAGTATGTAGTATCTTGAATTCCATTTTTATTTAGTTCCCTCTTCTGATGCCCCTTTTATCGTATTGCCTCTCTATTCCCAAATTCAAGGAATCCCCTATACAATGTAGTCACTTTTTACTTACTGCCCATTCTTTTTCTCTTCATGGCGAGGCATTATGTGAAATATAAGCACAATGATGCACAATGATTTACAAACCTCCGGAAAGGGTAAGGACATGTTCAACCCCCACTGCGGGCACCTGCGGTCCGGAGTTTTCCTCAGCATCATTGTGGTTGTATCTTCCAAAGTTTATTTTATTGTACCGTCGAACTCATTACGTTTTTATTTAAGAGTTAACTCTACAAACTATCGCATTCGAGCGTTGTCTGTGAGTGGAGTGACGTTAATTGCGTCAGCCCGTCCTACTTCGGGACGTACGTTGACATCTCGACCACATTCCATTCAGATATTTTCGCCATTGGTGCTATTACCCCAGAAGGTCACACTCATCCCTGAAAGCACCTTCCAGGTCATTTTTTTAAACGGATTGAGGTTTTCGCACTATGATTAGTTCCACTCAACTGTGTTTAGTTGGAAGTTTTCGGTGGTCCACAACCCACACCTCACATTGACTTCACTCTTAACAATTCGGAGACCGCTCATATTGATCCTAATGCGTTAATAACGTCGAAAAATTTGGGTTGCACATCGATTACCGGCTCAGTGAAAGTGGGTGGGAAGCACTCAACAGAGGTTAGCTTTTCTTTTCTTTTCTTCACTTGCATGTTAAAATCTTTACTGTTTTGTCAAAATATTCACTACTCCTATCACGTGTTTATATCTCAATCCACTAGTACTACTTGGGCTTGTTTCAAAGATACCTTGGATCTGCTAGTGCTGAAAGTACTACGTGCTCGACTGTCTTGTTCATGTTTTCAGAGTGCTGTAACTCTGTGCGTTGTTTCCCTAACTGGAGTACAGGTTATAACATCCACTCACGTTGTCGAACGAGGAGCACATGTATGGGTTAGAATAAATGGTCTGGACGAATCTGAAACTCCTTTCTCTTTCGGTGGAGCTATTCATCCGTTTAAGGTCGTGTTATTAGTTTTTTGATCTTTTTTAAATAGTTTTTTCTTCATAACGTGGTGATTATTGCTTTCAGGTGACATGGAGTGTTAGTCATCCAAACGTACTCAAGGTAGTCCATCCATTTGGTCCGTCGGTTTCGGAGGCTGATGAGAATCGATTCGCTATTTATTTCGAAGGAGACAGTGTTGGCTCGGCTGTTGTTAAGGTGTGTCAATTCCTTTCCAGTCGTATTTCATGTTTTTTTGTGGTTGAAATTCTTGATCGGAAACGATTTAAAATTAGGTTCGCGTGGAGTTGTCAACCCTTGCGAGGAACCATTTTGTGGGTCGTTCACGCGTATATGAGGACAATGTAAAAATACGCGTGGAGGAACCATTGTCAATGCCTCGACTCAATATACCGATTTCTTCCATTCGGATAGCACAAAATACGCAGATGCAGTTGGAAACGACGTGGTCGGCCTCATCCTGTTTTTGGTATACTTTTTAATTCCATTTTAGCGATTTTTTGAATTTACTTCAGGCCACAGTCTAGCGTGGAATTCTCAGTGCCGCATGAATTTTCACGTCTGTTGTCTGTCTCAAAATCTGGGCTTGTTCAATCTAATTTGATGCTTGGTCCTGCTGCGCTTGTAGTACGCCGACTTGATTTCAACAACGAAACTTCTATGATACCAGTTACGGTCCGTTCATTACAGAATCAACAGTTTGGCCATTCGAATAATGATTACTTACAGAAATTTTACTTTGACTTATAGGTGTCTGGGGTTCACGCAATAGATGTTATTTTGTTAACAAAAATCGACTCTGCGACTTCGATTCCCTTGTTACATCTTCCTGTAGGCGTCAAGCTCAGGTTACAGGTAGTTTTCCGTGACTCACAAGGTCGGCCACTAAACGAAGCTTCTTCGTCTATTAGTTACCGTCCTCATAGGTGAATTCGTCCTTAACCTTTCCATTCTTGGTTTCATTAATATTGTTTCCGTTTTTTCTTTTCAGATTCGACTTGACAGAGATAATATCATCCAATTTAAACAAAACGTTGACTGTGGCGATGAAATCTGCTGGTGAAACGGTACTTCAAGTACGTTACCACATTAGTTTATCGGGGTTTTTTTGGTCAAGCAATTAATCTGCGCTTTTTTCCTAATTGTAGTGTTTTTATTGTTCAGATCTGGAACACAGCTGATCATTCCCAAAATGTTTTCCTACGATTTTCGGCTAATGAGCAGTTATATCCAAGGAGTCGGCCATCAGTAGTCTCTGATATTGTTTGTTTCGCCTCACCGTTAGTAGGTGCAATGCGTTGGTCTTCAAGTGATGATCGCATCGAGTGGTTGGATGTCGAGCATGGGGTTGGCAGACTTATTCAGGATGGTAGAACGCATGTCACTGTTAACGTAGCAGAACAAATGCTAACTACTTCGGTGAGTTTAGCTCGTAATTAGTGAACGTCGCTGAGCTTCAGTTTCAGTATCTTATCAATAGTTTTACTATGAATCTGAAAAGTTATCAAGGCTTTCAAAAAATTTCTTAAAATATAGTTTTTCCCTGTAATGACTTGTATATTCTAATTGTTCTTAGATAACCATCAGACCTGCTCAACAACTTCTGTTCTCCGAGGACACCCCGAATTTTGTCACCAATTCAAAAGGATCATCATTTGTATTTCCGGTGAACATATTTGCAAATGAAACTTTTACATCCGGTGCTAAAATGACAGGTTTGTCAACAGACTTTTCGAAGTTTTTTTTTATAAAGCTTTTGTTTTTAGAAAGAAAATTCCCCATTAATATTTAGCGCTGAGACTATGTTTTATTTAATCCCTTAATTAAAATTCTCGACTATGGTCGAATATTAGGTCATTTGCAAGCGCTCTCAACCCCTTGCTGAATTCTGGAGCTAAGTGTTTCATCATATTGCCTTTCCTATTAAGCTGCATTTAGTTGGAGCATACGAAGGTATTCATTACGTTAAGCATGATTCGGGCATGAGAGAGAAATCCGTTTCTCCTAGACACCCGTTTACGTAAGGCTTGATATACAATCTTTTATTCATTGCTCTAGGCTAAGGTTTGATGCTACTAGAATGATATTGCAAATGAAACGAAAATAATGTGATTGTCGTCAATCAGCTTGCACTCTCTTGTTGTCTGGTTCGATTTTTGGCACAACGTTCTCGGTGGCAACCGTAAATAATTTTGGTGTTATCATATAGCATTGGTGGAATCCTTGTTTCGACCTGAATATCTTAATGGGAATGGTGATATTCTGGTTGTGAAATTTTTATATAGCTCAGGAATAATCTTTATATACTGAATAGGGATTTCCTAGCTGTCAATGGCTGCTACAGCTTCTTCTATCTCAACCAAATCAAAAGCTTTCCTTAAATCGGCGAAAGCGGGACACAGCGGTCACTTATGCTCACGTGATACTTCAATGAGTCTTGTTACCGTGTGGATGTGGCCCATCATACTAAATTCTTTTGCGAAACCCTGCTTGCTCACATGGCTGTCCTTCGTCCAGTGTTTTGTTAGTTTTGTTTAGGACGATTCGAGTGAAGAGTTTACAGATGACATCCAGCAAATGGACTGGACAATAGTTGCTAATGTCGTGGAGGTGACCCTTCTTGAACAACAGCACAGTCTTGCTGGTCTTCCACTGAGTAGGAACCTAGCATTCTGGCAGGTAACGTGTGGACAACCGAGCCAGAGCCAGTACGTTTTTGACGACTTGCGGATGGTTCTTCAGGCGTTCAAGTCTTATCCTGTTCAGACAGAGTGTTGCTTCATTCCAAACCAACAAAATCCTGTCGGATTTCAGAACGAAGAACCAGTAGGACGATGTATCCATCCTCGTTTATTTCGTATTAGAGTACAAGGACGAAGGCTATTGAAAAAATCCGAGTAGTAATCGCGGATGGTTTTCTCCATTCCCTTTCTGGAAACTGTATTAGTTCTCTTGTTCAGCAGTTACGAGGTTGTTATACCTCATAGCATACATTTACTTTCGCATAAAAACACACTACAATACAACAGTAGCTGACGTTTCGGCAGTATCGTCTTCTTCAGAGCCTGGAAGGGTATGCTGATATACCATTTTTTGGGCCAAACACTTCAATAACACTTACAGTAAGACGAAAAACTTCATGGCAATTACATGATCAACAGCTTATCGAAAAACTCACCGCTTTTTTACATGACTTCCAATGAGGAGGGTTAGAAAAGCTGGTTATAGTCGCATATGGTTGATGACTGCGCCACCCCACATCAGGAATTGATCCAAAAATACGGGGCCAGGTCGCGTGTAACATCTGAGCATTTCTCCCTGCTATTCATTGCCGGATTTTGGCATTTATCCAAAACGCCTCTAGGAGTTTGCGCGTTGGTGTCTTAGTTTCCTGTGCTAGGATATTGACTTTAACTTCAAAGTCGTTTCCGCTATGCTTTTGTATCCTATGCGTGCCTAGTGGGGTACTTTGTCTTACTTTTCTTTTGCCATCTAGGTGTTCGTTTACACGGATACACAAGGGTCTGCCCGTTTTGCCAATATATTCATCTCCGCAATCCCTGCAAGAGATCAGGTATATCGTATATATATATATCTGCAGTAGAGTAGCGGGCGGAGGTCGATAACCGGGGCTTCTATTCTAGACATGAACGCAATGGCGAGAGTTGGTGCCAACCGCAGTCCCATTGCCAGCCCTCTCATTTGTGCGTAATATTTCCCAGACCATCTGAAGATCGTGCAGTTTAGGCACTCTTTTAAGAGAGCCATAAGCTGCTGAATAGGCAAGCCATGCATGTGTATTCCTCCTTCATGTTCAACAAGAAGTTCGTGGATGGCTTGCATAGCGGAGTCATTCTATACGTTGGTGTAAAGCGCGGAAACATTGAAAGACTTCATCACGTACGCGTTGTTAGGAGACGCGTTACGTAGACATTCTAGGAACATTTGGATGTTCGTGAGGTGAGTTAGAGTGTGGCTAAGCAGTTGGGTAAATATTCGGCCTAGAATCCATGCTATTCAATCCGTTGACCCGTCTACACAGCTGATAATGGGTCTAGCCTTGTAGGAGAGTGGATTGGTAGAGGCAAGATCACCAGCTGATGTTAACTTGTGTTTTAATAAGTAAGTATAAAACAAGGCATGTTGGTCGATCTAATTTAAAGTGCGAAATAACGGATGGTTTTAAGCCCGCCGCCCTTGCTTCTGTGACCCACTCATTGTTAAGTTTTCAGTATTGTCTTTTGTATTCCTTTTCAGACGATGGGCGATGAAGGGTAACATCATTGAAAATGAACCAGGATGTTTTTGTTACTTGGTTTTCGGTACCATTTTGTCATGTAACCGCTACTTGATTAGTTGGTTTGAACGTTTGGAAACGGAAGCCAGGTCTTTTTCGGTTTCTCCCGGGTGAATCTAATGTACTCAGATTCCTCATTCAATAATTCAAAGCTTTTGTCCATTTTGTATTCCTTTTCAGACGATGGGCGATGAAGGGTAACATCATTGAGATGTTCCTCCTTTATCTTATCATCTAACTGCCGAGGAATAACTTTGAACTCTGTCCTTTATCGCTAATTGATAGTCTAATGCTCTTTGAATTTATTAATTCTCAAATTTCTCGCATACTTACTTTCTATCGCGATAGTGAGAAAGGGTTTTGAGTCTAGACATGAACGCAATGGCGAGAGTTGGTGCCAACCGCAGTCCCATTGCCAGCCCTCTCATTTGTGCGTAATATTTCCCAGACCATCTGAAGATCGTGCAGTTTAGGCACTCTTTTAAGAGAGCCATAAGCTGCTGAATAGGCAAGCCATGCATGTGTATTCCTCCTTCATGTTCAACAAGAAGTTCGTGGATGGCTTGCATAGCGGAGTCATTCTATACGTTGGTGTAAAGCGCGGAAACATTGAAAGACTTCATCACGTACGCGTTGTTAGGAGACGCGTTACGTAGACATTCTAGGAACATTTGGATGTTCGTGAGGTGAGTTAGAGTGTGGCTAAGCAGTTGGGTAAATATTCGGCCTAGAATCCATGCTATTCAATCCGTTGACCCGTCTACACAGCTGATAATGGGTCTAGCCTTGTAGGAGAGTGGATTGGTAGAGGCAAGATCACCAGCTGATGTTAACTTGTGTTTTAATAAGTAAGTATAAAACAAGGCATGTTGGTCGATCTAATTTAAAGTGCGAAATAACGGATGGTTTTAAGCCCGCCGCCCTTGCTTCTGTGACCCACTCATTGTTAAGTTTTCAGTATTGTCTTTTGTATTCCTTTTCAGACGATGGGCGATGAAGGGTAACATCATTGAGATGTTCCTCCTTTATCTTATCATCTAACTGCCGAGGAATAACTTTGAACTCTGTCCTTTATCGCTAATTGATAGTCTAATGCTCTTTGAATTTATTAATTCTCAAATTTCTCGCATACTTACTTTCTATCGCGATAGTGAGAAAGGGTTTTGAGAACATCGTCCGAAAATATGCTAAACTTTGTATCAATTCCGACATTGGTGTCCTGCTGTCTTAAGAACGCTCTGAGGAAAGGAGATGGTGTAATAGCGCCGTTTCTTCGTTTTCACTCCTATTTAATGTTTTTTTCTGGCCTTATAGCGGAGTCGATCTTGAAGTTCATGCAAGTCGCATGTTATCCTACACAGGGTCGTTTTAGAAATGGGTTGTGATGGTGAAAAACTTGGACCCAATTCAAGTAGTGAACGCGCGTTCTCAGGTAAGCTCATGCCTCCAAGTACTGTGAGTCTGGATGTTTTTGGTGCATTATCAACTCTATTGCGACTATTATCAGAAGAGTAAAGGATTTGTCTGCGGTTGTTTCTTGAAGCTGAGATGTGTGAATTACTCAAAAGGTTTTCGAATTTTTAAATTTTAAATAAGAAAAAATTTAGAATTTTCGAAGGTTATTTTGGAAATAGACCCAATAAAATTGCATGTCAATATTGACCCACCAACTATTCTCGTCCAAAGGCGATCCTCCAAATACAAAGCGCAAAAATGTTCCTTCGTCGCGCACTTCTTCATTCTGGTGAACATCTCGTTCTGCTTGCTTCGTAGTGCAGCTGGAAGTAGTTCCATTTCGATGACTCGTACTTGTTGGCTGTCCTCTGGTTGACCGCATATCTCATGAAGTCGCTTTCGTTTTATAAACTTCGGCACGACTCGATGTTGTACACAGCGGCGGAGAAAGTTGACTTGCTGTCTAGCTAATATAATCTTTTGTCTTAGTGACAATGCTTCCTTCACAAGTCGAAAGTAGAAAATAGAAGATGTAACAGCAAAATACTTAAAAAATAGAAAGTCGATCCTGGGAACTGTATCAGTTCTCTTTAGGCGTCGAATTGCAATAACTTTGGTTTTGTAGTTGAGGAAGCTTCGATGTGCTTTGCAAATACTTTCCTCAGTCTCTGCAGCTTCAGCCATGGATACTGCTCTCCTCTGTTTAAGATCTTCTGTTATCGCCTTTACGCATTCTTGCAAATTCGCACGAGGGTTGGCTGTTTCCTGTAGCTCATGCAATTTCTTGCTGACGTATCAGCTCGAATTTGCCTGGAGGCCAGCGTCTCTTTGCATGTTTCGAACTCTCAGCTTCCATGGCACGAACGTTAAAACGATGAACAAGTGGATGGCATTCTTTATAGATGTTCTTGAAAGCAACATCTTCTGATGGTTTTGGGATTTTTTTTTTAATACTTATCCTTCTTCTCTCCTTTCCACGAAAACTGGAGTATTGCGCCACTCATGTTGATTTTTGGGGCAACAGCGGAAATCCGTTATGTAAGACTTCCGATTTATTGTGATATCGTTTATTTCGTTATAGTGTTCGCAATTGGGAGGCTCCCACATCCATTGTCGAGGGTAGGGCTTGTGTAAATGTGAGTTAGTACGATTGTTCTTTGTCGCCATCATAAACTCATACAGCAGTTCAATCTGCTAATTCCTTTCTAATCCGTGGACCGTAATGTAGCATTCTTCAGACGATCTTCTTGGTCCAATTTTAGCGTTAAAATCTCCATTGATGACATTAAAAACGTATGGTCTTCACTGTAAAACTCCTTCAAGCTCAGATGAAACGCTTCGGCCTCTTCATCATAGCTTGGTATCGGTGCATAACAACGAAGATTGTCAAAACCAGTGTTGATCCACATCTCTTCACTCGTAAACGTCCGATTCGGGTTGTTACTTGCTAAAATGAATATGGTAACGGACAAACTCGTATTGGCGACCTATGCAGCTGATTGGCATACTGTCGCATTTTCCGAGGAATTGTTCTTCGGCGTTATGGACGTCGCCTCAGCCAAGCCGATTACGCCTTACCCTATTCTTTTTGCCCGCATGACCAACTCCGCTATCGAAAACTCAATGATGCAAATGTGCGTGCATTTTAGGTACAGAGCGTCACCTTGGTCCTTCCTTTTATAGACAGCTAGAATGGCCGCGAAATTTTAGCAGCATCTCCTTACTCTTTCTACCTGACGTTGCTATACCGGGGGGCCTTTTGGGGTCAAGGGTTGAAGCCCATTTATTCTATATGTCCGACTTCCGATACCCACACGTAGCATGTTAAGCTTTCAGCTATGGATAGGTATACTCAGGATAAGCTTCTCAAATTTCTATAATACGGAGTTTATTTGTGGGATGCTACATAGAACGTTCTTAATCACAAAACCACATACTGGGTACATTCTTGTCTATTGTTTGAAAACTCTTGACCGATTTGATTTGTAGAATACATTCTTCGTAAAAGAGGCCACAACACATGCATGAATATGGCTTCTTAAACACAGTAGGGATGTACCAAACCCGCTTAGTAGGAGCAGAACATCCATCCTCTGGATCTTGAGAACGAGCACTGTAGCCTTGAAATTATTCGCCTAGTGACCTCTCAGTGAGTTAGATCCGTTGACTCGGCTCGCACGCAGGGGAAATAGCGTCTTTTTTTCTATTTCAGCCGGTGAAACAACTGCACCAAATTTCTGTCGTGGTCAGCACGCGGAAATATCAGGTGCCGTGAAAGGGTTGCAAGAAACGAAACCCTTTCTTGAGAGGGGAACATTCCAATGTTCAAAATGATGTCAAAAATTTCCTTCCAAATTTATTGAGAGCTGCGTGATCGGTGAAATGAGGAATTGGCATGGTTAGGTTTTTGATGGAACATGCAAGTGGTTAAATAACAAACGATTTCTTTATTTATCGTTTTTACGGTATTACAGTTGATATCTATTGTACCTGTACGCAGTGAATTTAGTTAATGCTCAACTTTCTACTTTATAGATTGCACTGAAGCTCAATTGGTAGCATTGTCTTCCCTTCGAGCTCCATTCGAATGTACAGCAACATTTCCCCGTACTAAAATAGGTCCTGCAGTGAACATACTTTCTGCTAAGTCTGTTTTCCTACCAAGTGCAAGTATGTCGGCTAATAATTCATTTTATTTTTTTTCATGTAGAAATAGTACTTTGGTGAAACAATGAGATTTATTAAAAGGATCGTATGCTTGCGTCATAAGCCAGCAAGAAGGCGGTCAAGTGCGGTTAGATATAACTGCAGCGACGCAGATGGATCTAAGCGTAGTTGCGAAGTGGATTGGTAATTCTCAAGTAAGTGTTTGCTCCAACCTACGCATTGTACATACACAGAAGATTTGTACTAAATCTACCCTTAAGATTCCGGAGGCTGTGCAAAAGACTATCTTTCATATGGCGATGCACGTGGTGGAGTCGGAGGTATATTCCTACAATTCTACTAGTTAATTTAAACACATGTTAGTTGCTCTACTACCGAGGTTAGATGGCCGTCGGTTTTAAAGTTTATGCATACTTACCTGGATGGTGCGCCTTCACTGTCTGTTGGGCTCCAGCATTATTTCCGCTTTTCGGAGTTTTGGTGGTTCATCCCTTGTGGTTCTCTGGAGTTCAGACGTCAACCTGGCCAAAGTCTTCCTAGGCCGTCACCACCACAGGCGTTCGCTGCCTTTGTGGATCAGAGGGAGTTTTGCTACCATGCGACTAGTCTAATACCAGTATGTTGGTGGACCCTAGAATTGGTTTACTCTCAGCTAGGTTTCCTGATGAAAGCGCCTGATTCCTCAGCTTGGGAAACCTTGCTGAGAGGATGAGTACCCTCGCTGTACATCGCAGCCCAATACCCAGGAATAGCTCCCGCCGCAGCGAAGAGTAAACCGTTGGAAAGTTTGTTTATATTAGTTTTATTAAACGATTCTTTAATGTTTTATAGATCCAGCTGTCTGATGTAGATCAGAAGTCGGCAGTATTATCACTGCACGTTCCGTCATATCAACTCCGTCACGTAAGCTTTCCTCGTACAAAACACTTTTTAGGCACTGTAATTCATGGCTCTAGTTTTATGGTATTTAAGGTTGTGGCCTCAGGGTGTGCCGGAGACATTGTTAGTGTTGCTGAATCACGTAAGCCTGCAGCTTTGAACACGGCAGCCAATAAATTTTTCTTAGTGAAGGTATGTGTGCCTTTACACTCGCTATCGAAAAGTACTGACTGATACTATAATGAACTACTGCTTCTCTCATTTTAACTGGCAGTTGTTTCTTTTCCATCCGCAGCATTGCAATTGGAACATCCTTTTTATTACCGTTCAAGTGTTAGTCGAGTTTTTCAGTCAGCCGTAAGCGAAGTCCTTGCTTTTAAGCGGAGCAACCTATTTTTTAACATACGTACAGGATGGGGTCAAACTTTTTTTCTGAAATTCATTTGGGATTACGTAGTGTTTTCTTTCTTTTACACACCAAATACTGCACATATTCAGTATGTAGTTTTGAGGCTCCTTTTAACCTTTTTACCTTCCTCATTATTTGACAAATAGAGCGTGCACGGTAGTGTCCGCATAGCTATAGTGATGCTGAGTTATTTTCAAAGCTCCGAACTGCAAGTGTCTACGGTGGGGATGGAACCCGTTATTGTTCTTTCCGGGGCTAACGCGTTCACACCATTCGGGTCCTTCGTTTCGCGTTTCTCTCAGTCGTGGTATTGACCTAAAGGTGCTATTAGTAATCAGCGGTTAACAGGCATCATTATGGTTATATTTCACATAATACCCCGCTATTAAAAAATACTAGACAATAGATCAGAATTGACGACCTTGTTTACAAATATAATCATGAAAATGCAACGTTTACTTAGTAGATATGAGCCCTTAAGTGGATTCAGGCCATAGATCGTCCATTGAAGTCAACTGCATCTTATTAAAAGTGCATCGTCATAACAAGTAATGTTACTTCGCTACTTTTTAACCCTAGAACCCTAAGGTGGTTCACAGGTGTTGCTTCTTGATGATTACCGCTGTTATATCGCTTTTTACTTCTAGTTTCAGAGTTTTTCTTTCGTACTTTTGAAACAGAGTATAATCTCTCGTTGTTTTCAGTTAAATATCAAATCGGCAGCCTTATGGTCAGAGCTGTCAGAACATTGCTTGATAACTGTAGAGAACAGTGTGACAGGACAGAGCATTCAAATACCAGTACGTGTTCGGATCGTAGGACAGGCAGCTAAACAAGTATATAAAGGTGGGCAGTACTTTTACTACACTTCATTAAGTATTACTCTCCAGCACCTTGTGTTATTCTTGGTTTCATTTCCAGCACTTGACAGCACAGGTTTCATAGACTTTGTACTGATATTTTTACAACACTACTCATGGATTATTCCATCTTTGATGTGGGTATGCTTCACAGGAATAGTAGCCATTGCTGGTGCGTTTCCTTTCGTGCTCATCTTTGTATGGGCCCACTTGGGCCCAACACGTGTTCTTACGGAAACGATCTTGTACAGTAGCTGGTAACATGGATGAGATGACTGTAGAACTATCTTGATTACCATAGTTCATGTTTTTTTCTTTTTTCTTTTCAGTGTATTGGTTTATTCGGCGAAGTGTCTGGGCAAGAGAAGGCACATTTAATGAGAATCATGCCAATCGATCGTCTACGTCCACCACATCCGTATTCAGTCGTGCTTCTGTTTCTATGCAAAGCTCTCCAAGTAGGCCGTTTGATAAGCACTAAATTTGGAAGAGAGGAACTCGCAAAAAGACCCGTATATTTCTGGCGATGTAAAAAAAAAAATAACTGCTTTTTGATTGTTTTTTCGTAATACAACACTGAGATGAGACTGGCACATAGAATTACTTTTCACAAAGTCTTCATTTCCTATTGATTACTGTTAATAGCATGCATTGTGAGTTCAGGTTTCTTCCGTAGTTCGCCACTCGGAAAATCAACTCCGATTTTTGGAGAATCTGCTTTCACTAGCCCAAAACAACAACAACGTCCTATAGGAGCCATAGGAGAACCTACGCTTTGGAGTGCTGGTGCAACTCTGAGAAAATGAGCCTGCTTTGGGGAGTGCTGGTGCAGTTCTTAGCAAAGTCGGTTTGTCTCAAGACCGATCGCGACCGGTTACAGCAGTGTTCGTCTTTTGATCGGAGGATAATGGATACATTCGCATATTTTATGGTGTCGTGTGGCCATTCTTGTGTTGTTTTTTCGGTGTTTATTATTTTTCAATGCAGTTTCTAACCTCAACGTTTACAGGTATCGTATTGTTGTTCTTTTTTAGTTTGAATGTTACTGAACTTGTTGCTTTTTGCCACGCGTTTGTTATTATGACCTTAGCCCTCGGCTATCTTTTTACAATTTGTACTGTTTTGTTGAATAAGTGAAAGGAAGCTTCATGTTGTTCACCAATTGTTACACCATGTTATATCAATAGTTGTTCAGGAAATAAAGCATACCATGTAAGATAAACTGCATGGGAAAGAAATAAACAGCCAGCTCGCGCTCAAATGACGATACTATTTCAAGTGGTCCCACCACGATTGGAGGCGTTGTCAAAGCCCGCCAATCGCCTCTGATTTCAAACTGCTGTCTAGCTGATTTGTTACCCAGGCGATTTAAGGTGTGCTTTTCTGTTTTTCTTTATTTAATTCCAGTTTTATGGCCTTAAATAGTTAGAATTGCTGGTGTCTGTGGTCTATGTTATAGTAGTGTGAAGTATTGATGTTCTACTTCTCAAAGGTTGTTAAAGCCAATACACTGGAGTTTTCGTTTCAGTACTATCCCAACTGTTGGACGTCTATTCGTTGTTCATATAGAAAAGGGACCGTTAAAGGCTTAGCACAACATTCACAAAGGCCAACGGTTTAACGCCTCATCGTGGATGGGAGGTGTTCCTGGGTGTCGGAGTGCAATATACAGCGGGAGAATTCATCCCCTGCCAGGGTCTCCCAAGCTAAGAAGGAGTCTGGCGTTTCTGTCAGGAAGCCCATCTAAGAGTAAACTGATATCAGGATTCGCCACCGTCCTCGTATCAAATTAGTCGCACGGTGGTGAATCTCCCTCTGATCAACAAGGGCTGCGACTGCCTGTGGTGGCGGCGACCTGGGACAGACTTTGGCAAGGCTGACCTCGGGGTTCCAAGGAATCCCAATGGCTAAAACAGCAAATCTCCGAACAATGGAGATTATGTTGAGACCCTCACAACCAGTGAGGACGGGCCATTCAAGTGTCAAGTGTATGCTTGCGGGAGGAGAGTGTCATCGTTGCATTAGTAAATAAGCCTAATTACCAGCGATTTGTGCACGTCTTAGGTTTCTCATATTTCAAGTATAAGCAGTTTTGTGTTCAGTCGTTCAAACCTTGCAGAGACTTATATTCGGAAAATTATTTGAGATAAGTTGGAATTGTATGAGACGCAGACGCAGACGTGTAGCGCAGTCGTCGGATGCGCCCTGCAATGCACAAAAGATCGATCCTAGCGCCGCCCAAGGCTCATCAAGACTTCCATCCTTCGGGCGCGGCAGATAGCTACCAAACTTATCTGGGAGGATAGCAGCATTGGCTCGATAAATAGGCAGGCTACTGCGAATCATTATAAAGGCCAGAAATGCATTCAATCACTTCCAGCAGTGCTTAATGAAATCGAATGCATTGCGCATCTCAGAGGATTGGTCAATGCCGAGATCTTTATCCTTTTTTTATTCATTTAAGATATGTTGCAGTTGTTGAAAGAAAGAGTGTTTCAACAGTGATTTAAAACTTTAAGATGATTCATCAGCTATCCACTGTTCTGTCTTGAGATGGTCGTACTGACAAGCCTCTAAATGTCTTTTTCGTTTCTTTAGAGGGAATCTACTTATTGTGATTGCAGTATGGGCGAGGATGCCCAAGTCGAGGCTTCAGACGACGATCGTGCTCTCTCGCCAGTCCTTGATGGAACATTAAAGCACGAGGAATGGCAAGACCGTTGGATTTGCTCTATTGACGGGGTAAAATTGTCCTATGAAAAGAAAAATCTGTAGAGTTGTTGATTTTTCATTTGATGGAACCATTTTAAACCACTTTTTGGCGTTCTGATTATTCATTTCTTTTTCAGTCGTACGCCGTTGGTAAGGAGAGGTCGCGTTCTAAACAAGAAGAATTAGCACCGTGCTCTGAGTACGGTTCAGTGCAGGAAATGGCAGTAGAGCATGTTATTTCTAAAGATTCTTTGCTTATGCTCACCGGTATGGTAGTGGACGACAGTCAGCCTGTTGCGAGAAAATCTCGATCAGTTCTATGTGGGAATGAGTTCTCATCTATTATTCAACTTCCACAGTCATTGGAGATGCCTATGAAACAAGAACGGCTGAGTAGACCGAGAAGTGACCAAAGAGATCAGGCGAGGATAAGTCGTGGTATGAGCCCTATTCAGTTTAATGCTGATGTTCAAGGACATGCGAGACTCACCTCTAGAGCAAGCCAGGTAGGACAAGTCGTGTTTGACGTGAAAGCTTACTATTTAGCAGATGTAAGCTTGGCAGTTATGGGACTGGTCTTTAGTTGAATAGCATTTCATCTATCAATTATATTGGTTTGCCCGTTATTCAGATCTATGATCCTCTACGACGAATTGTTAGCCAGGCTTCTCTTGCAAACGACAGCAGATTCAGTTCAGAATTGCAAGCCCAAGGAGATAAACTTATGAATGGCTTGAGAGCTATTTTGAATGAGAAGCTTGCGAAAGGGAAAGCTCCATGTTCCTCCGCGCCATCTACGGTGACCACGGTGAAGAATACTGTAATTTCTCTATTTAAAACGAGTTTAAGTCACAATGTTAGATTTTTATTTACTGCCTATTATTATATTTTTTATGGCAGGGTATGATGTGGAATACAGACACTGCGATGCTGAGATACTTGCAAAACTTGGATCCCAGCCCAGATTCTGAGATAAAGGCAGTGCAAGGGATTCATTAGTGCAGTGTGTAACATGCGAGGCTTCGGAAAGAGTACTGGCGGTTTGATCTGGCCTGGGATCCAAATTTTGCAATTATGTCATCGTCATAATAGAACTAATTTGTTTTCACAGGCACTCTCCCGTGCTGGAAGTGAAAGCACCGTGTCAACGGGACGTGACATATTGACCAAAGAGGTCAGAAAACTTGAGAACGCCTTTGGCGAATTCAACATAGCAGTTGGGGCAGGTAGAAGGCACGGAGGTGGAGACTCTTACCCTCCAGTGAAAGAAGAGATGATTGCTAGTACATTTAGCATGCCGGATTTGTTAGTTCATGTTTTCTTTACTTCCTTCTCTTTTTTACGATTTGCTGCCAATGATGTTTTTGTTTGAGATTAACTAAACGCGATCTTATTCGAGCTGGTGTTAACTACCAGCACTGAAATAATCGAGAACTGAGGCAGTTTTTTCTTTTTCATTTTATTTTGTCTAAGATGCCACCTTTTTGAAATGAATGTGCTTTGGAACGTTTAGAATATCACAGGAGAGGCCTTGTAGTGGTTCGAGTGGCATATTAACTGTCGAACAAGCTCGTCAGAGTTCTCGTGGATCCGTCCAAGTTCTTACCGAAAACGCCATTCGTGATGCTGAAAGCAGTTCCAGAATTCTAAGAAGGCTTGGAAGTGCACCTAACCAATTGCCTACTAAACTATTAAGAGAGCAGAGTACTAATACTAGTAATAACACCTCGCGTTTGCTCAACAAGAATACAAAGAATTACTAGTAAAGGTCTTTGATTTATTTAAGCCTTGTTTATTAGCCTTTGCTTCAAAAGCCTTTTTTATAAGCCTTTAGTCTTTTGAAATAGAGCCTTGTTAATTGTGGATTCAGATGTGAAAGGAAGGAACGCTGGGTACCATGTTATCGGACTTTTTAACTAATATTCAATAATGATGCCTTATTTAACCCTTTCCTATCGATTCTTTGAAAAGAAAAGTCTATTGGGAGATAGTTCTTCTTCACCATCGTTTTTCAGACCCAGTTCGACATCTTGTTATAACTCATCGTGTGAAACACGCAGATTGTTGCCTTGGACGAAATAGAATGCATAGTGAACCGTTTGCATCTGACTTGAAGCCTTTATATCATCAGTTTAAGCTGAGACCAACCGCTGATGATTGCCAGCAAGTATTCGGTTCAGATCCCATCGCGTCTTCTAGCAAGCATTTGTATACGTTAGTTTGTATTGGTCTTAGGCTTTTACTTTAAACTACATTATCGAATATGCCGTAGATTACTGTTCAGACAAACGACTGATGGTGAAACTGAGCGCCCCATTATTAAAATATCTGATTGGGAGAGTACTGCTCGGCGTACTGAAAAGTTTTGTCGAAAAACCGGCGGAGGAAAGCGAGGTAGACCGATTGTAGCCGGAAGAACATTATATGGCCGAGGTAGAGTACATTTCCGACCACCAGTGGCACGCCATGATGAACCTTGTAGAAAGAGGGATGTAATTGTAAGTTACTTTTATTGAGTGTTGAATTTCAAACACTGGCAATCTTTATTTCAGACAATTTCATCTGTGGAGAAAATTTCCCCTGTTCTTCAAGATGCGGCAACATCAACGGAACGAGAAGCTTTAGAAACTGATGTAGAGGTTGTGACTAAAAATGAAGTTGTTCATGATGAGCCGGAGTGTTCATTACCGGAACAACCGAAGCAAAAATCCGCTAGACAGCAGAAAATACCATTTGTTGGGTCTGGACTAAAGGTCGGAATGTGTTTTGATAATGACTTTCGAGTTTATTAGTTACTGTTAATGTTAGTCATGTTTTCTTTCTTCCAGTGTTCCAACACTTTCTCCTTGGTGGGTAATCAACAGCAGGTCATGAAGATTGTGAGTATTCGATTCCAAGAGTGGCTTCCGTTAGGTGTGTAATTTCTGAGTACTGTTTCTGTGAGACTTGTAACAGTGTGGTAAAGAAAATAGAGCTTTCGGGGTTTATCAATCCTGAAAGATGCTCTGTGTGTTCGACTTCATCAAGTATCGTTGGAGGTGATTGAAGCACATTTGGCGTTTGCAATCCGGTGGCCTACCGTTGTATCGAGCCTCCCAGATCAGGTGCTGCTCTCCTCCGAGACAAGTGGGGTATCAATTTGCTGATCCCGGAGGGATGGAGTGCTTGGTGGACCAGAGGGAGGCGACGATCGACTTCATGTGCGTCGCAAGCCGCCTCCGATCATTGTGCCACACCGCCATTAGCGGTGTAATAAGGCGTCAATATCCTGCATAACTTTGCTGTTTTGGTGATTGATAACTGCCAACAGTGCTTGTCCTTCCATTTTTCGTCAGTTGTTAAGTGAAGAATGTCTTAATACTCTCACAATGTCCAAGTTTAGCACGTGCTTAATCCTCACGGTACAGTGGTTTTGCTTACGGTAATTCCGAAGCGCAGATGACGTAGTGGTTAGTGGTGCGGTCGATCAAGAAGCAAAGGGCTCTAGTTCGATCACCGCTTGAACTCTCACCTTCAATCCACCTTTAAAAGCCTTAGCTCGGCTATGTTTAAGATTGCGAGGAGACTTGTTTTGGCCAACATTCTACGACATTCATAAAGAAGTCGAGGTACTCAAGCACTAGCCAGAAGATCATGCAAAATTTTCCAAGACTTTTGTGGACTGTGAAGAGAAATGAATCTATTGCGAGAAGTGCTCCAAATGGCACAGTAGATGTAATGACGTCATGTAAAATAAAAAGTAGATATGGTGATTCATGGATCCTAGATCAATTTATGCCGTCTACGTTTGGTATCTGCTTTACATGAGCTGCTCCCACCAACCAGTCTGCGCTTTGTATGCTTGACGCATATTCATTGCATTTGCAAACTTATATGGGCAACGATAGAGGAGCGACATATCCTGTACTTCTAATTGCACTGTATTTCCAGTCCGAAGCATTATTTACGACTCACAATGCAAGGACTATGCTCAGGCTTTTCTCAGAGAACTTCGTCGCCAGAAGCGTTCTAATTTAGAGCAAATCCGTATTTTGGAGAGGTTTCTTGTTAACCAGTGATTGGCACTCCATGTTCATTCAGACCGTTTATTTCAGAGATCTCAACAGTTGTAATATCGACTCGGAAAGGCGTGAAATTTATGCCGATATTACTCGTCTCAAACAACAGTGGACACGGAAGCACGAGCGAGTTTTTAGATGTGTGCGTTGTTCAATACTTTATCAGTTATTCGTATCTCTTTCGAGTCAGACAAAGTATATTTCTGTATCTTGTAAGCTCTAAATTTCATTTTCAATATATAAAAAAATATGAGACGCGTGTAGCGCAGTGGTCGAAGGCGCTCTGTAACACCCGAGATCGATCCCACGCGCTAGACTCACCAAGCCTTCCATCCCTCCGTAGTCGGCAAATTGGTGCCAGACTTATCGGTGAGGATAGCAACACAACGACCGACCCAGTGGTCGATACAACGGTAGGCAACCGCGAGTCGTTGGAAAGGCCAGATATGCATCTAATCACCTCCAACGATGCTTAATGAAGTCGAATGCATGGCGCATCCCTCAAAGATTGGTCAGCGCCGATAGATTGATCCCTTAATGCACATTCTCAAGTTTTCATATTTTCAACTCCATTTATATCGTCGTATTTTTCTTCTTTTCCAGCTAGGTGAACACATTTCAAAAGGTGGCGTTTACTCGAAGGTCCAGCAGCTGAGGACTATCTATGGAGCGTGTGCAGCTTAGCTTTTCAGCAACAGTTTAATATGGATTGTAGATTATTGTTTATATAACTTGGGGTAGAGTACCCTTAAGCACTTTGCGTGCACTTACAATTAACTATTGATTCTAAGATTCTTGATTGATACCTCACTTACTAGTTCTTATGACGTTGTACATAAACTTCACGTACTTGTCACTTTACTCAAGTAACTACTCAAGTTTGCTATTTTGTTCGTTATATCCGGTAGCATCTAATACAATTGGGATGGATGAATTTACAAACTATATTGTGATTATTTACCTCATTCATTGGGACAATATCGATTTTTTCATCGAAAATAAATGTGGACAGAACTCGTTGTTGAGCTTTCGTTCAATGACACGTGTTTTCTCACCAATGAACAGCATTCTAACAACTTTTATTTCGAAATTATAAACTTTTATGAGAAGAAGAAGGTTCGTTTTAAAATGATTACGCAACATTAAGTATTATCGACCCGCTATAAGTTCGACAGTCTTTTGTAGAGCACTTGATCTATATTGATCGAACATGATTGGATGGCAGTCGCTAAGCGTTCCGTTTCTTCTTGTCGACGGTTGCTTTTTGTTTTTTACCCGGTGCTTGCCTTTCCACCATGGGCTCTTTGCTTCCGTCTGTCGCATTTTGTGTTTTCATGATCGTTTCCTGTTTTTTAGGATCTTTCCTTCTTTCGTCTAGTCTCATCTTTAGTTTTGCTTCTTTAGCTACTTCATTCAAATCGTCCTCTCTCGGCTGCTGTTTTATCTCTTTCTCTCTCTCTCTCTCTTTTCTTTTCTCTTTATTCACTGGTTTACTCTCTAATGGTGGTAGATTTGTTCCGAGAAATCCTTTTAGGACATTTTTTTGTCTCGATGAGGATTCTTCCTTAACTCCGTACAATATTGAAAGCTTTTCTTGCATTTCTCTAAGAGTCTGCTCGGATGGAATGTTTACTTTCTCGGCGTCTGTACTGGTGGACGTGGCTTGTGATGTTAGTTTCTTCGTATTTGTATCGACTGATATCAGTTTGGAAAGATTACTTGGTTTCTAAAATAGCATCGAGTAGGTGTGTTTTCTACTCTACTCTTAGTTTCCATTCATATCGAATGGAACGAAACTACCAGTATGAACTTTAGAACACAAGGAATTTATGTAACTTACACGCCTCCTTGACTTTCCGGGAGGAGGAGAATTGACCTTTATGGGATCCGACTGGAAAAATTCCGCAGCGTTTTCCCATGCGTATGGATCTTTAACGTGCTGTTGCTGAAATACTTGAGATTAGCACAGCTTTTAATCGAAATGAAATCGATTTTGCCGCAGTTATACATCAGTTGGATGGTCGATGACCCGTATTGATCTTCCCAACGGTTTAACGCCTCATCGTAGCTGGGAGGTGTTCCAGGGTGTCGGTTTGCGGTATACAGCAGGCATTCATCCACAACTAGCAGGGTCTCTCAAGCTAAGAAGGAGTCCAGCGTTTCTACCGGGAAGCCCCACTAAGAGTAAACCAATACCAGGATCCACCACCATCCTGGTATCAAAATCGCATGGTGGCAAATTTCCCCTTTGATCCACAAACGTGCCGGCTGTCTGTGTTGGTGTCGACCCGGAGCTGACTTTGACTAGGTTGACCTTCGGACTCCAGCGAATCACAATGGCTAAACCAGCTAAACTCTAAAAAGATGGAAATTATGCTGGTGTCATCACAGCCAGTGAAGATGTATTACCTATCTACGTATCTA
>MQTX01000143.1:703220-822709 GCA_009735665.1 Angiostrongylus cantonensis | reverse complement strand
TATATATATATATAATTTTTGCTGAATTAACAACTACGTTTATAAGCTTATTTGTTATTTAGTGCACTTAGTGTACATTCTACTACGCTGTACTTACTATATAGTTTACGGCGTCCGGTCTCTCCCAATCATAAGGATCAGATGCCTTTGCTCCCACACGTTTCATAACCGCTACTAAACCGTTATAGAACATCCTGGAAACGAATGTAGAACTCATTAAGAAAAATGAGAGGGAATAGAAGAGAGATTGCTCTCTGTTAATGGAAAGGCTCACGAGTAATTAGGCCGCTGGTAGTAGTCAAGAGTTCGAAGATGTGGTATTATATCATGAAGTTCAACTGAAATGTGGATATCTATTGGTTAAGGAAAATGATGAGTTTTGTAACATTACTGAACTCTTCGCTGGATTCGCTCTGTGAAGGATATGTGGTTTTCTGGATAAGGGTACCACCAGAGTTTTTCTACAGATTCAATTCGTTCCATAACATCGTCTCCGATTCGTTGATCAATTCACTTGCTTTTGGTTACTTGGAAGACCCATTTTCACTGCTAATGCTGGCTCCAGCATAATTTCAATTTTTTTCGGAGTTTTGCTAGTTTGGCCGTTGTGGTACCCTGGAGTTCGGAGATCAACCTCGCCAAAGTTTGCCCTAAGTCGTCACTACCACAAGCAGTTTCCGCCTTTGTGGATCAGAGAGAGATTTACCACCATGCAATTAGTTTGATACCAGAACGGTGGTGGATCCTGGTATTCGTTGATCTTTGCTCGATTTACTGCAAGAATCTCAACTGCCCTGCAAGGATCAGCAGAAAATCTGCTTCTGTTTGACAATCGCGTGCAGCGGCATGCCTGTGGTGGAAACATGGAAGAGCGTTATCAGACTATTTCAGAATTCTAAGGAATACGAGCTCATCCAGTGCTTTTTTTGTAAAACTCTAGAACTGAACTTGAACTCTTGAAGACTCCTACCACCTCGGTGTACGAGGATGGCGCCCCTTTGTATAATCTGACATCACTTATAGTGGAATTCCCAGCACTTCTTTCACTCTATTTGTTTCCTCGCATGTAGCATCCAAGAACGTTTCAGGTTTACATCTAGATTCTACCGTCATTTTAGGATTTTCCTCTTCTTTTATGAAGTCGTTGAGTGCCAGTCAATTTGATTCCACCTGTTGTGAGATAGCCGTGATAGTGCTTTCAAGTCTTCATCATATACATTCACTGGCCTGTAGATCTGGGCCGATTTCCCCGCATCATGAATAAGAGGTTTGGTTGATCCGATTTGGGGATGAACCAGATCCTTGTATGTATTATTGACCCTGGCGGCAAAGGTATTGAGACGATGGGAGGAAGTATTGACACTTGAGGACATGTGACTACTAACCATTTAGTGGTTAAATAAGTAGGTACATCGGTATCATCTTGAACTGCATGCGTTCATCCTTCTAGAAATCTCACTAAGCTTAGGAGTTCGACGTTTTTATCAAGAAGTCAGGCAAACACTTTTTGTGTCGATCCTGTGAGTGTAGCTCCTTTGACAGCTGTGTAACGCAAGTTATACGAATGGTAGTCTCGAACGGTAGGTTGCTCATTCGAGTTACTCGATTGTTAATATGGTGAATGCTGATATATATTATGTAAGACAATATTTGACCTGGAAAGTTTAGCACGAGATCCTTGTCGCTAATGTTCATCTTTACCAGTTCTACCTAAACTGTTATAGATTAGCTGCCAATTTCCGTCGATACTTACTGTTCGCCAGTGTTAATACCTTTTGCTTGTCTCTTATCGTTTGCCATGGAAGCCCACAGTGTAGCTCGATTAGGACGTAGTAAAGTGACCATAGGTCGTCTCGTCTACCCTAAATCGATTACTGATCGTGAATAAGTACGTAGAGGAGGGTAAAGTTCAGTTGTTCATACTTGTTCCTTCCTCTCATGCACATTCGGCGAACAATAGCGTAACGTGCCACGAAATTCGGCTGTGCCACGTGCTCGTCTGGCAACCCATTTTTCTTCCTTCTGAAGTGGCTCGACATATTTCTTGTCTGTACATAACTGTGGGGCCTGTGTAGCGCAGTGCTCGCAGGAGCCCTGCAATACACAAGGGATCGATCCCTATCGCGCCCCAGGCTCACAAAGCCCTTTATCCCTCCGGAGTCGGTAAATTAATACCAGGCTTGTCTCGGAGAATATCAGCACTGGTTCGATAAATCGGCAGGCCCCTGCAATTCATTGTAACGTCCAGATATGCTTCAAACGCCGCCAACAATGCCTGTTGAAGTCGAATGCATTGTGAATCGCTTAGGGATAAATCAACGCCCAAAGCTTTATCCTTTATCCTTTATCCTTTATAGATAACTGTTTATATGTCGAATCACAACGAGATTAAATTTTACATTCCCGATTATTAAAATACTAACCGAATATCAGGCAATTAGTATAAGTACAGATGGATAAAGCTGCCGACGTTAATCAATCTCTGAGGCAGTGCATTCCACTCATACGGTCTCCAGACCAATGTTCTTCTCCTCCGAAACAAGTCTGCTAACAACTTTCCGATTCTGGAGCGAAGAAAGAATTGGTGAACCCGGCCGGCGTATTGGACTGAAACACCGAGCACTATATCGCTTATTGTTGGACATCTCTAACCATTGCGCCATACGATCCGCTCATAAAACGCAACCGTCTACAAAATGCACGACATACTTGGACGGCGTATGATCTGGACAAGCCAAAATCCAGAATATGAACAATCCGCGCACGGTCGTAATCTTCGCGATAGCCCATCACGAAATTGTTCGGTTTGATGTCACGATGCACAAAACCGTAATCATGAACAAGTTTCACGCTGAAGTAATACCGTGTTCAAGAATGTGATTTAAATAGACTACATGTTGGATATTGACCGACAACAACACCTATATAGGCATTGAATACCGATTCTTGACCATGTCCGTGCACTCATGAACTCCTTTGGACAATGCATCTACAATTCGAGATGTCTTACTAAATGTCACACGCCACAGTTCAGTATGGTAAAAATCAATAAATCTTACTCTTAGTTCTTTAAGATTTTCTCCAAATAACGTCATAATCATGTAACAAAATCGTCTCCGTTTTGCAGCATGAAATACCATAGGTACATGCGGTTTTTCGCCGTCTGCCGTTATAGCTCGTATCACAGCCATCTGAAATTTTTTAAGGTGATGGCATGTAGTGTGGCTTTTCCGGCTATTACTCATAGTTGGCTCCTTTTAACCAGTAACGGAGCGACTTTTATGTCCGAGTAATAAGGCGTATAACCTTCGTCTTAGAGTGAAATTCTTTCGTATTGATTACAATGCATTCTACTGCATTAAACATCGTAGACCTTCTTGAATGCATGTTTGGCCCGAACAGTAATTATGTAGAGCACACTGATATACCAATTCGGTTCTAATTTGCTCTCCCAGGTAAAGGATAAAAAGATAAAGCTGTCGGCGTCGATCAAATCGAGAGGGATGCGCCATGCATTCGACTTCATCGCATCGTTTCGAGCTGATTGAATGCATATTTGGCCTTTACAATCACTGCGGTGGCCTACCGATGTATCGGGCCAGTGCTGCTATCCTCCCGGATAAGACGTACCAATTTTCCGACCCTGGAGGGATGGAAGGCAGGTGGGCCATAGGTGCGGAGATCGATTCCGCATCTGTGTTGCAGGGCGCCTCCGACCACTGCACCACACGCAACCTTGATGTCCTCCCAGATAAGTTTGCAAAAATCTTCCAACCTGAAGTGATGGGATTCGTTAACGCTCGGCTGGGATTCTAACTAACGACTATGTGCATCAAATGTCAAATGTCTCCACTGCGCTACAGGCAATCCGTTCTGAGTGCTTCACATTCAGAACTGCCCCTTTGCATGTCTCATCCAAAGAACAAAAATTCCTCTCACCTCCAGTTTAAGTGCCGAACCGCCTTCAATCTCAGTAGGCTCTGCTTTTAGTGCCGCTATCTTTTTTGTGACTACGTTTTCAACCTTAAACAAACACTGTCATGCATCCGTAGTCTTTTGCCTCATATGGACAGCACGTGGTAAATGAGAATTACTACATACTTTATAAACCTGACCAAATCCTCCCTCGTCGATTTTTTTGACTATTTTCCAGTTACCAAAGCTGAAATATGAGCACTATCTCAGAGCGTCTCACTCTGTTATGATTTATTGATCCTGTGAAGAAAAAGCTCTCGGCGTTGATCAATCCCTGAGGGATGCGCCATGTATTCAACTTCATTGGGCATCCCTAGAGGTGACTTAATGAATATCTGAGCTCTTTACAATGAGTCGCGGTAGCTTGTAGCTTACCGAAGCATGGAGTCAGAGCTGATATCATCCGAGACAGTCATGGTACCCATTTGCCGACCCAGGAGGAATGAGAAGCTTGGTGGGGATGGGGCACGAGATCGAAGCCATGTGTATTGCAGGACACCTCTAACCACTACGCTACATGCATCCCACGCTTTTTAGATATAGATCACAATTTTGATATTTAATATAGAAATACAATGCCCAAACGTTCAGCGCAGTGTTCTGTGCTAGAGAACAACAGGAAAGAAGATCCGGACTGAATGAAAGGCGTGGGTGGGCCACGTTCGGGGATGAACCACCATACAACCAACAGACCTGAAACGTCCCCCTCATCTTTTTGATTCAACGGTGCCCCCAGTGCTCCGCTTTGCAGCTGAGATCTGGGTTGATACTTCAGCCACGTCCGGAATTCTATGCCACACTCATGGAACGCTGGTAGGCTGAACAGTAATCGGCACGTACAACAACCGGAATAGTCGGTTCCTACCGTTGAAATCGTCGGAACCTATGTTATTTTTGAAATATATGGGAAATATGTTTTAAAAGCGAAATACGGATTGACCGATCGTACAAAGAGAAGAGCTAATGACAGGAAAAGAAAAGAATAGTGAAGTGGGTTCCAGGAAGATGCTAGTCTTCGCATAGGGCCACTACCGACAAGATGGGTAGACGTGTTTGTAGTTCTCGCTAACCAAATACATTCGTAACTGGGAACGATTTTTGAATTACGAAGTGATACGTACAAACGTCAGTGTGCTCAAAGCAGAATACAACCGTGGGTGACCATTGATATGAGTGTGGAATCTACTAGTTCTAGCACTACTCATCCAAATGAACTATCGAAGTATCCAGCCAAGCACTGCTAATCCTAACCATATTTAGTTTTATGTAGCCTTCGTAAAAGAAAAATACCCGCGTGATAGAATCACTCGTATTCAGTCGTCAGAATTCAATGGAAATAGTCATCGTAACAGGAATACTGAGTCCCTTTCACCTGCATCACCTGTAGTCCCGTTGGTCGTCGAGCGACTGGAGTGGGCGCCAGTAATTCCTCCATTTTTCCCTGTCGCGTGCAATAGTAGCCCAGTGGGTTCTGCTCGCGAAGAATCTTTATGTACTGAGTAGGAACTCCTTGACTACCAATGGCTTCCATGACTGCTTCTATCTCAGTTGAATCAAAATCTCAGCTTCTGTAAGTCGATGAAAGTGAGACAGAGCGGTCTTTTGTACTCTTACGATACTTCAACGAGTCCTGTTATTGTGTGGATGTGGTCCGTCGTACTAAATCCTTTTCGAAACCCTGCTTGCTCACATGGCTGTCTTTCGTCCAGTGTTCTGTCAATCCTGTTTAGGATGACTCGAGTTTGTAGAAGCAGATGGGCGATAGTTGCCTTTATCGTGTAGATCACCCTTCTTGAACAATAACGCGGTCTTGCTGGTCTTCCACTGAGTAGGACCTTGCATTCAGACAGGTAAGGTCTTCTCCGTAGAACTTCTCCAAGTCCATGTAGAACGCTTCGACTTCTTCTTCGTCATAGTTCGATGTTGGCGCGTAAACGACGAAGATTGTCAAAGCCGGTGTTGATCCACATCTTTTAAATCGTAAACGTCCGATTCGGGTTGTAAGCTGTTCGAATGAATCGATATTCATGGACAAACTCGTGTTGACGAGAACGCCGACACCGTCTACTCCTCCACTGTCGCATGTTCCGAGGAGCAGTTCTTCTCCGGTGTCATAGAAGGCGTTGAATGGGTAGCGTCGTCTCGTTTCGGCCAAACCGATGATGTCGTACATTATCCTATTTGTTTGCATGAGCAAGTCTTCTATCCAGGACTCGGATGCAAGTGTACGTGCATTGTAAGTACAGATCGTCACCATAGTTCTTCTTGATCCAGGCACCTTCCATTGGCTCTGAGATTTTAGCAGTCTATCCGTACTCGTCCTACCCAACGCTGCGAAATTGGGGGAACTTTCGGAGTCAGAGGAATGAGGCCTTTATGCTCACGTGTAGCTTGCCAGGCTCTCCCAGAGTGGACATGGGCTTATTTGTTGGAAGCGACTCCTAACCGCCTACTTTTAGCATGTTTGATACCCACGTATAGCTTGCTGGGCTCTGAACGTTGAGGCTGGGTACACTAACGGGTAGCTTACCAGACTCCTAGAATGGACATGGAGCTTATTCGTTGGAGGCGATTCCTAACCGCCTACCATGTGCTTCCCTGTCATTTGATTGCAGGTTTTTGGCCGAATTGACTCGTAGAATACATCCCGAGTAAGCGAGAACGCATCTACACACGCATCAATGAATAAGCCTAGCATATACAGAAAGGATATGCCAAATCGGCGCAGTAGAAACAGGGTGTCCATCCTCCTCTGGATCCACCTGCGTCTCAGGGAAGCAAAGTTCTCTTTTGGTCTGCGATTAATCCCCTATCCGCCACCTGGGGACGCGCCACGTAGCCTCGCGGCTAGCCGGCTCGAGGTGCCTCATATGAGGGAGATCCGTGGCTGAGTCTCTTTACTATGCATATTTGTATTAAAAGACTGACTGACAAGAAGGCAGAACTAGAGCTTCAGTGGGTAACACGTGAGCTTCCGGAAAGGGTAATCGCTGGTTCGGTTTGGCCTGTGGTCTAGGTTTTGCAAATGTCTCAGCATCATTGAGGTCGTATTTCATATAATACCCTGAAGTAAAAAAAATCGGGACGTAGATAAAAGTTATACATTATTCGTATTTGGTTTATTTGGATAGCCTGTCTATTATCTACCTCAGCTCATTTTTCATTTGGCTGGAAGTTCGTCTCTGGTTGAGCATAACTTTTTCTTTGCCGGGACCGTATAGCGATTCCTAACCGCCTACCATGTGCTTCCCTGTCATTTGATTGCAGGTTTTTGGCCGAATTGACTCGTAGAATACATTCCGAGTAAGCGAGAACGCATCTACACACGCATGAATGAATAAGCCTAGCATATACAGAAAGGATATGCCAAATCGGCGCAGTAGAAACAGGGTGTCCATCCTCCTCTGGATCCACCTGCGTCTCAGGGAAGCAAAGTTCTCTTTTGGTCTGCGATTAATCCCCTATCCGCCACCTGGGGACGCGCCGCGTAGCCTGGCCGTACCTGAGTATTCCTAGCTGGCTGATTTGCCTCATTGTGATCAAGCTTTTTCTAATACTTGATTTTACTTGGATGCTTTGATGGCCCGTCTCCACTGGTTGTGCAGGCCCCAGGATAATTTCCATTTTTTTCGGAGTAATTCTGGTTTAGCCACTGTAGTTGTCAGAGGTCCCGAAATAAGCCAGGCCAAAGACTGTTCCCAGATACATGGTTATAATCTAGCTAAAATAAAACGTACAGAAAACTGTCTAAGGCATGACTACTTACTTGAGCCTTTTTAAGTGAACAACTACAACTTTTTCAATCGCGCAGCTACTGGTAGCACTATGTGTAGTACAAAGTTATTTGTTCCCTAACCAGATATGAAATTACCCAATTCCATAGCCGTTTTTGATCTGACTGTGCATGAGGTACCAACCGTTTGCCTATCGAAAACCGTGCCGCCGCGGCCGCATTATCATCGACCATCTGACTGGCTCAATGAAGAATCTCTATGCAAATAAAACACACTTTACTGTATTGTTCACATTTATTATTATCTGTTTTTATCAAATTTATGTAAGTAACAATGAGAATATACCTTAATCTTGAATAGATTTACCAATTCATTACAGCGACGAACAATCCAACCTAGCACGGGTCGGAGAGACATGGAGAAGCCGGACAATCCCAGTAAATGGGGTAGGACTCTTTTAGTTTGATTTATATGGAATCCCTTGGAGTTTTTTCACAGTCTTCCGTGCTGAACGTGTTAATACATTCTTCGCTGGATAATTTTGTAAAGGACAACGGTTGAAGCGTTTGGCGTTGATCAGTCCTTGAGATCCGCCATGCGTTCAACCGCATTCATAGAATTGCAGAGATAATCAAATGCATATTTGGATCGTAGAATTGTTTTTCTGTGGACTACCGACTTTTGAAGTTATTATTTTTATCGTTCCAGCCAATTCTAGAACCAAAATGCTAACCACAGAGAGATAGGATATTTGGTTAACCTGTGGTGCAGGAATGGACCAACAACCCCGTGTGTGCTTCAGGGTATATCTTATCGCTGTGATATATGCATGCCATAATGCTGCACTTGCTTGCTGTCTTGCTTCAGCAATAATCTCCATTTTTTTGAGTTTTGCTAGTTGAGCCGTTATGTTCCCTGGAGCCCGAGGTCAGCCAGGCCAAACTCTGCTTGAGGTGATCACCACTACAGGCAGTCGCCGCCCTTGTGGATCAGAGGGCGATTGGCCACCATGCGACTTTGATACTAAGACGATGACAGATCCTAATGTTTGTTTACTCCTATTTGAGCTTCTTGTTGGAAACTCTGGACCCCTTCTCAGCTAAGGAAACCCTGCCAGTGGGATCGCTCACTGTATATCGCGGTCCGACACCCAGGAGCGCCACAACGAACACATCGTCATAATATTGTAATTTGGATAAAATCTGAATCAGCTAAAATTGTTAATAGTCTAGATTTATTTGCCAATACAACAAAAGTTGCTTAGTTGGATACTTGGATGGCTCATCTTCACTGCTTGTGCGGGCCTCAGCGCCATACCCATTCGTTTCTCTCTCGTGCAATTGTCGTCCATAGTGGTGGTCTGCTTCTCACATGGTGGCGTCTGCGAAGCTCATTCCGTAATCCTGAAATCATTACCGCCTGCGAATGATGATGGCTGATTTTAGTCACGAACACATCTACGAGATGGTTGACGTTGGCCGCAAACACGTCTGCCCATCGTTTGTGTGCTTTTCCAAGGGGACGCTTGCGTTCTTTTGAAGTTCATGTGGGAGGCCCATCCTTGTTCAGCGATTAAAGAATATTCCCCTTTATCGCAAACATGGAATAGGTTTCGAAGATCTGAGCTGTGCATTCTGGCAAATGTTACAAGTACTGATTAAATTGAAAATACATCGTTCAAGCATTAGTGAATTGTTGGTTTGATTGTTGAATCGAAAAGGTGATCGCGGAGTTCTAGGTCCTTCAGTTGATCGGTGGTTTCTTTGAGTGGCCCGAACGCTGCTCTAGCTACTCTCCTACTGTCTAATTCCTCTTTCACGTTGTTCTCCTTGTTTATTGAATGTCCATGGCACACGTAAGAAATGGTTTCTATAATCAGAGAACTATCCGGTTCGATTTGTTTACCTTCGCAGCATGGGTTCTTCATGAATTGAGTCTTGATCTTCTTTATACGCAGTCTAATCTTTTCTCCCATTTCATATGGTTCATTGAGCGTTGTCTGTGCCTTGTACTCCTCGAAATGTGACGACATCATTCGCGAAACGAAGATTTGACAGGAACTATCCTTCAAGATACATGCTCTTCTCTTCCCAATCGAGTGACTTCGTTATCCACTGAAGTGAGGCGTTGAACAGGTTTGGCGATGTTGTGTCGCGTTGCTGAACAGCTTTTCACATGGATGTGGTGAGTAGCTGACGGAAAAGCTGTGTAGTTGTGCCGCAGTTCCGATAGCAGTCTGCTAGTGTTCGCATGTAGGAAAACTCCACCCTTTTATCCCCGTTTACTGATCGTATCAACGCTGTCAAACGCTTTATCGTACTCAATAAAGGTTAGGGCAAAGAAATGATGGTACTCCCAACCGGCTTTTATGACTCGTGATACGGTTTGGATGTGGTGCATACAGCGAAATCCCTGTCGGAATTCTGCTTGTTGAGCTGGTTGTGGCTCATCCTGAGTCTTTTTATATGCGCAAAAGTATAACAGAATTTGTGAAGAGCTAGCAAAGTACATTAAGCAATCACTGTAGTTACAATGATCCCTCACCCTTCTTGAGTAGGATGAACGTACACGAGGTCTTCACTAGTCTGGGATTTCCTCTCTGTGGAGGTCATGTGGGTTGCGAGAAGTGCATGTAATCTGTGCCCACCAATCTTAAGAAAATCGGCGATGGTGTTATCTGGCCTTGGACCTGTGCCTTTCTTCATACTTTCGATTGCAACTCGAGCTTCAGAGTGTACAATCCCGAGCGGTTTTTCACCAGTGAGGATTTCGGGGTCGATGCAGGGACTGTGGAGCGGAAAACCTTGGTGTAGAACTCCTCCGTTATCTATTCCATATCATGGCGGGATGTAGTGATTGTCCTCATCTTGATTCATCAGAACAGATAGCGGAACATTATAGTCACAAAGATCCCGGCGGCTCCTCTTCAGACTGGGTCGTGTTTTGCAGTAGGATCAAGCTTCAGTGTCCTTTCTTTTTGAGTAACCGCTTAATGGCAATGGAAATTCGGTGTGACCCTCTTGTTTGTAAAACTGAGACTAATTCGGCACAAATTTGAAGTCTTTAGACAAGCAGTGTAGTCCTCGATCGGATCTTCCTTTATTTGTCATGACATATGAGAAACAGGAGGAGAGGATTTTACCGAGAATATCGTCGTCGTACACAACTTTTTTAAATTTTTCATCGGTGGTGACGGGAGTTGTTTTCTAGTTTATGGCTGAATCGAATCTTCGAACGGAGAAGGCGGTGATCAGATTCAGTACATAATCCAGGTACCATTGGGATGTCAAAGAGAAACCATTTTCTATTCATGAGAGTATAATCGATTCCCACCTAAGGTGTGTCCTTAGGAGACTCCCATGTCCAGTGATGATCGTCTGTGCTCTCGAAAAATGAATTCCCATAGAAGAAATATGCTGGGAACACAAGTCCCACAAGATGGCTTCCATTCTCATTTTCTCTTCTCTAATTCCGAATTTCTCTAACCTGTATTCATTTTTGTTGGTCTTTCCTAATCTGTCGTTGAACTCTCAAACAGTTAATTTATAATAACAGTTGATGATGACACTGACTTTCTTCTGACGCGCAAGCTGGCGACGAAGAATAGCCAAGCGCGATGATATAATTGCATATGACGAGGGTCAATTAAATCAACAAATTGCGTTAATTACGAGCAAATCTGCAGAGTACCCATTTACTAATATAGAGTTGCTGATGCTTCAGCGGTTTCGCCTTTTTCAAAGCCTGGAAAGGTCTAAGTGACATGTTCTACTCAACCAAACATGTTCATAACCTCAGCAGACGAAACTTAATACGTGATATCCCAATTTCCAACTTAAATTTCCAACACAGTTTAAAACATAGTCTTCCATTCCCATAGTGAAAACTTTTTTTAAGCACTCACCGTTTTGTTGCCTGTAAGTCTTTCAGGTATTTCGTGGAAGGCAACCGCAAAGAGTATCACGTGCGTAAGGAATGTGCCTAGCTCAGGTCGAAAAATCAGCCTGAGGTATGGTATTTGGTCACGCATGATCACAAGACATTTCTCCTAGCGGTTCATTTTTTTGATCTTTGTAGGACAGTTTCAATATAGATCGTGGCAGAAGTAGCATCAAATGCACATCCAGGTAAACCGCCATCATATTTTTGTGCATCGGCTGCTTGAAAAGAATAGTCAGCTGCCGGTCCAACAAAGGATACGGTTAGGTCACTCATATATTTCAAAAAATATGCATACAATAAATAAGTACAAATATTATATGAGGGATCTCGAGCCGGTTAGTCGCGAGGATATGTGGCGCGTCCCCAGGTGGCGGATAGGAGGTTAACTGCGGATCAAAAGCCAACTTTGCTTCGCTGAGACGCAGGTGGATCCAGGGGATGGACTCCCTGTTTCTGCTGCGCCGATTTGGCACATACTTTCTGTATTTGCCGGTTAGTCGCGAGGATACGTGGCGCGTCCCCAGGTGGCGGATAGGAGGTTAATTGCGGATCAAAAGCCAACTTTGCTTCGCTGAGACGCAGGTAGATCCAGGGGATGGAGTCCCTATTTCTGCTGCACCTATTTGGCACATACCTTCTGCATTTGCTAGGCGTTATTCATGCATGCGTGTGTAGGTGTGTTCTCGCTTATGCGGATTGTATTCTACGAGTCAGTTCGGCCAAAAGCCTGCAATCAAGTGACAGGGAATTATATAGCATATCCTGTATTGCTGGCGCATGTGGCGCAGTGGTTGGAGGCGCCACTGCAGCACGCATGTGGAATCGATCTCTGCGCCCATGGTCCACCGAGCCTTCCATCCCTCCGGGGTCGGAAATTTGGTACCAGACTTGTCTGGGAGGATAGCAGCACTGGCTGGTTACATCGGCAGGCCACCGCGAGCGAGTCATTGTAAAGGTCACATATGCATTCAGTCACCTCCAACGATACTTAATGAAGTCGAATGCATGGCGCATCTCTCAGGGATTGACCAACGCTGAGAGCTTTATCCTTTTATCCTTTTATCCTATATTGCTCATGCAGGCAAGAATGATAAGGTACGACGTCATCAGCTGGCCGAGACGAGAAGGCGCCACCCATTCAACGCCGTCTTTTGACACCGGAAGAGAAGCGTTCTACATGGACTTGGAGAAGTTCTACAGAGAAGATCGTGCATTCTTCAAGGTCGTTGGAAATTTCAATGCCAAGATTGGACCGAGAAGAGCGTTTGAGGAACGTTACATTGGGGCCCACAGATTAAAATGGAACGAACAGGGTGGCTCTCTGAGTTTATCATTGCGACCAAGACCATCCATGGTAACTCGCAATTCCGGAGGCCTCACCCTCAACGCTGCACGTGGTAATCTCCCAATGGAGAGTACCATAACGAAATAGACCACATCATAGTAAATAGAAAGTTCTGCCTAGCCGATGTCGCTGTTGTCCCAAAATTCTACATGAGATCACACCACCGTATCCTTCGCCCAAGATTCTATTTCTCGCGAAAAGGAGGAAAAGCCGCTAAATTCAAAAACCGAAGTCCTAGAACCACTACAAACTGGGGCTTATTCAACTCATTAGTCGGCTGTTGGGAAGATGGCATTGTCGATTCCATCGACAAGGAATACGATTGGCTCATTCAACATCTCCACGTTAGCGCTATGAAAGCTGAGAGCTCGAAAGCCACCAAGAGACGTCTGTCTTCGGAAACTCTCGAGCTAATACGCCAGCGTGGAATCGCACGAACTGCAGGAAACCGCGAACTAACGTCCGAGCTTGCGAAACAATGCAGACCATAAAAGACGATCTTAAAGAGAGAAAAGCAGCAGTAATGATCGAAGCTGCAGAGGCTGGGAAAAGTATTCGCAAAGCCCGCCGATGCTTCGCCAATTACAAGACCAAGATGATTGCACTCCGACGCCCAGACGGAACAATAACAGCGTCCGGAAGTGAAATCATCGACGAAAACTACTCAGATCTCTTCGATTGAGCCACGTCCGCATCCCGTCATATGAAATAAAAGATGGTTATGTTGTACCACAGGTTCTCCCGTCCAAAATCCGACATGCCATTTTGTCGGTGAAAAATCTCACAGCACCAGGTCCGGACAGGATAAGATCAGAACATCTGAAGAACCTTCCGCCAGTCCTCATAAGCACACTGGCTAGACTCTTCACACGTTGCCTGTCTGAATGCAAGGTCCCTACTTAGTGGAAGACCAGCAAGACCGTGTTGTTGTTCATGGGCGACCTACACGATATAGGCAATTATCGTCCAATCTGCTTGCTGTCTGTCGTCTACAAACTTTTCACTTGAGTCATCCTATACAGAATAGACAGAACACTGGACGAAGGACAGCCAAGTGAGCAAGCAGGGTTTCGAAAAGGATTTAGTACGATGGACCACATTCACCCGATAACAATGCTCATTGATTATCGCGAGAGTAGAAAAGACCGCTCTGTCTCACTTTCATCGACTTACAGAAGGCCTTTGACTCAATTGAGATAGAAGCATTTATGGAATTCCTCTATAATCAGGGAGTCCCTGCCTAATATATAAAGATTCTTCATGAGTTTTACAAAAATTTCGCAACTAAAATATCACCGTTCTGCAACGATATTGACATCGACGCCAATAGATGGGTTAGGCAAGGCGATACTATCTCGCCAAAATTATTTATCGCCACATTCGAGAACGCCATGCAAAGATTAAAACGAGATAATGTGGAAGTGAGAGTCGATGGTAGGCAGATACATCACCTTCGCTTTTCTGATGACATCGTTTTATAACACCAGACATTAGTCAAACGGAACGAATATATCGTGACTTTGATAAAACCTGTGCAAAGATTGGTCCTCGGCTAAATCTCACAAAAAACTATGCTCATGAGGAACGGATTGGTTTCATACGCCCCGTTCATGCTCAACGGAACGAATGTCTAGGAATGCTCCAGTTACGTCTGTCTTGGTCGGAAGATCAACATGACGAACATGATGATGATAATGATGTTGATGATGAAGTTCTTTACGAACGGCCTAGAAGAAAGATATGATGCTCGACGAGTCCGTATAGTGGGTAGAACCCACTGGGCTACTCTAGCACGCTGTAGGCTAAAATGGAAGATTTATTGGCACCCGCTCAAGTCATTCGACGATGAACGGGACTACAGGTGGTACAGATAATCTTATAAACTCATCTTTTTGACCTGAGGCCAGGTTGGTATAGGTCTTCGTTGTCGTCGTCGTTGTTGTTGGTATTGTTGATCAACGACTGACGTTTCGGCGACTTCGCTTTCCTTAGAGCCGTGCTGTTGCGAGGCTCAACCCTACGCTGTCAATAAGTCCACAGTCGCCTTTATGATCATTTGTGCAGCTAGAAAAACTGTACGATTCGTCCCAACAGAAGAGATGGGCATTGCATGAGCTCAGGTACAATATACTTGTTCTCATGTAAGTCGTGCGAAGAAGAATACATTGGGGAAACGGGTAGACCACTTTGTGTCCGCATAAAAGAGCACCTAGATGGGAAAGTCAAAATTCGTCAAAGCACAAAGTACGCATAATTCACAAATGCAAAATGGCGATGATTTTGAAGTGACTCTGCGCTTCCTAGCGCAGGAATCGAAAACTTCAACGTTCGAGGCTCTTGAGACGTTTTGGATAAATTTCAAAAATTCAAAGATGAACCGGAAAGACGAATACCCCACGTTCACACGTGGTCTGTCGCCGTATTTTAAAACATTTTGACCCCTGGGTTGGTCTCGACACCACGTGGGCTAGCCCCACTCGTAACAGCACGTTGAGTACCTCTTTTTTATTTGAATTTTTTTATTTGCGTTTATTTGAAAGTTTGAACTTCATTAATACTATAGGTATTTCATCGAATATATGGCCACTGTTACATCAAATACATGCAGGCTATGAGTCGTAACACCACGGCTCTGAGGAAGGCGAAATCGCCGAAACAGCCATCGACCAACAACCAAAAGCAACGACGAAGACAACAACAGCGACAACGAAGACCTATAACAATTTCGCATCAGCTCGAAAAGATCAGTTTATAAGATCATTATTTATTTATTTATTTTATTTTATTTGACACGTTTACACGTCTACTGTGCGGGTCCCAGCATTTCTCACATTCGATTCGTTTGCCTCGCATCCATCATCCATGAAGATCTTCCAACTTTTATGTGTGGGTTCACTTGCTGCTTGAGCACTTTCATTTCATCTTTAATGCTGTAGAATGTTTGTCGAGCAATTCTCCCTGGAGTCCTGAAATGGCTAGACTGGAGTGTTCCCAATTGGATTGCGAAGAGTGATTTTTTCCCAGACAAGTTCGGTACTTATTTCTCAACCCAGGAGGAGTGAAAGGATTGGTTGGTCTGAGCCGGAATCGAACTAGCACCATGTTCATGATCACACACATCACTACCACTGTGCTATTCGCCCCATTTGCAAGATCGTGTAAGTAAATACATCAGCTATTTATGTCGAAGTTCATCTAAACTCGGTTTTTGAGTTATTAAGAGATGTTCCAGCAAAACATTTCCGACTTGTAAAAGGATAAAGGATAAGCCTCTCGGCGTTGATCAATCCTTGAGGGATGCGCCATGCATTCGACTTCATTAAATATCGTTGGAGGTGATTGAATGCATATGTCTGGCCTTTACTCGCGGTGGCTTGCCGATGTATCGAGCCAGTGCTGCTATCCTTCCCGACAAGTCTCGTACCAATTTGCCGACTCGTGGAGGGATTGAAGGGTAGATGGGCTAGAGGCGCTGGGGTCGATTCCACGTGTGCGTTGCAGAGAGCGTTTGACCACTACGCCACCTGCAACCTTTTTTCACAGTAACTATAAACATTGCAGAAGGTAGTATACCACAAGGTTTAGTAGTGAAGTGTAAAAATCTCTGGTGAACAGCTTGCATCATATATGCATTTTGTGTTAGCTTAATATAATCGCATGCAGATTGAACAATTTGCAATTTTCCAAAGCCACGGAGTTTTTATCCTAACTATTTATTTTTCCGTACATATCGTTTTTTGCTAGATTTTTTGCATTCGATCGGAAGCATTCCCACCGGCGCTTACTATGGATGCGGTATCGAGCGTCACCCAAGAAAAAATTTTTATGTTCTTCATAATTTGCCAAAAATAAGAAACTTTTTCGAGAAGTTTGTTCTTTTTGGCGTAGGAACCGTTGTAGTTTATGAGGGTACTATTATTTAGCTTTTTCTGACAAATACATGAGTCCTGACACGATTTCTTATCCAATACCAGTTGAGTAGCACAAGCACTGTTGTTTTGTTGATACTCCACTTCGGTGCATAATATCTCCTTCTTGGGTCACAACAGAACGTAGGAGTCGAGCTCAATGCAAATTGTGAGCGGCAAAAAATTATCCTCACACGACCTTGTTTCATAAAATCCCAAAAAGTCTGCAGTGATACGGCAGCTGTGCCACAACATGTGTATGTATACAGCGGTTAGATTATTCTTGAAACGTTGATTACACAAATGATAACAAAAATCCGTGGCGGTAAAGTGCAGAAGTGAATAACAACTCACTGGCAACATGACGAATGAGATCCGCTTTCCATTTACTGGTTCGTGAACAGTAACGACATTTGAAGGGTCGTTCATTAGTGTGCACTCGTTTGTGACGAATCATCTCTGAGATCCATTTGCCGACATAACCACAAGCAGAACACATACGTGTCGATACGTCTGGATCGCGTTCCATTCGCTGTAAAAGAGACGAGTATGATGAGCACAGATGCCATCCCAACTGCTCACGATACTCGTCATCCATAATCGTGAAAACGCTGGAAGATTTGTTTGTATCTTAAAAACCAACGACATTTGAGTTTCTTTAACCAATAGGACTCTGGAAAATCCAAATTTCGTCGGACTAAGGGAAACTTCCTGTTACTGGATTTGAAAGGAAACAAAACCCAAAACTTCTCTACAATATTAAGGCACACATTGCGAGGTAAACATCTATGAATTTACGTTTTGACTGACCCCGGTATTGCGTCACAAAGACCTCACACCAGGACCTTGTAAGAAAATCAAGAGTTGATTTTTGTACTACATTATCATCTAGATCTTATCTGACGTCTTTGCTCTAATCCATCATTAGACCGCCGTTGAGGCACAAAGTGCTCTACCACCGGGCTAGGTCACAGCTTCGCGATTTTTTTTAGCAAGGTCATCCTTGGGACTTTTCTCATCCAGTAACATTCCTTCGTCTCGGCGCGTTTTTTGAATAGTAATTACTACTACTTACTATTCATTCGATGTTATTTCACTTTATACCAGGGTGTCGAATGACTCCGCAATGCAAGTCATTCTCGAGTTGCTCGTAGAGCTCGAAAAGAAAGTAAAAGTCTACGGGTTGTCGATTAGGTCACAGCTTCGCGATTTTTTTTAGCAAGGTCATCCTTGGGACTTTTCTCATCCAGTAACATTCCTTCGTCTCGGCGCGTTTTTTGAATAGTAATTACTACTACTTACTATTCATTCGATGTTATTTCACTTTATACCAGGGTGTCGAATGACTCCGCAATGCAAGTCATTCTCGAGTTGCTCGTAGAGCGCGAAAAGAAAGTAAAAATCTACGGGTTGTCGATTGCGCAACTAATCTCTCAAAACACTCTCGACTGTCTTAAAACAGTGTCCTAGTTGTTCAGTCTTCAGATGGTCTGGAAAATATTTTGCACAAATTGGAGGGTTGGCCATGGGACAGCGTTTAGCGCCAAGCCATGCCATCGCTTTCATGTTTAAGGTTGAAGCTTCAGTTCTCAATCATCGACCTTTACTCTGCTATCGATACATAGACGACTGCTTCATCGTCTGTTCCACTCAAGAAGAGATGGATGAGTGCTTTCAATTGTTAAATCGACAGTAAGAGTATATAAAATTTACACGAGGAAAGCCGACCGAAAATTGGCATCCATTCTTAAACATCCAAATAAGGCTATCAGAATGTAAGCTAAAGTAAGCTGGTAAGCTAATATAACAAAATGGTATCGTAAACCAAGTAGTAAAAACATACTAGTTTACTACTTCTCCTTTCATCCTTCACACATGAAAAAAGCACTTATCAAACACATGTACCATACAACTAAAAATGTGGGCCCAGGAGGAGAGGAAAGGAAGGAATCGCGAAACCTGGCACGAAAAATAGCCATTTCCAATGGCTACGAAGTAGAAGCCACTCGGGTTAGACAAAAACTTACGGTGGTTCCCCAAAATAATGTTTCGGACGAAAGTAAGATCCCTTTTGAGCTACCTTTCATATCAAACGAGTAAGTTGCGCCATTAAAAGATTCTTAAGAAAAGCGGTCTTGAAAATTATGTAACGATTACTGGCATCCCACCCTTCTTCTAGGTACGCCTGGGGCACAAAAGCACAATTACTGTGATTTTGAAGCGGCTATACGGATCCTAGCGCAGGAATCAAAAACATCAACGTTCAAGACTTTTGAGGCGTTTTGGATAAATTTCAAAATCCAAAGATGAACCGGGAAGACGAAGGCTTCACTGTCACACATTACCTGGCGCCTTATTTCAAAATGGTATTTTAATCCCTGGGTGGGTCTCGCTCACCACCCCACGTAAACAGCTCGTGGGACAGTCCTAGTCGTAACACCATGGTGAGCAGTTTTTATGTATGGCGTTTAATGTTTCAGGCAGTTGGTCTGGGTCGCACTGCAGCGGTGGTTTATCCGTGGGTGGAGGCGTAGCAGTAGAAGAGTTTCATTTTTGCTTTGTGAGATAAAACGACGCTAATAACGTACAGTGTTGCCGTACATTCTATTGCAGCGTAAGACCATCACCGATTCAGATCAGCCTCAGGTGGATGCGTACCAACACTCCGCCCGCTCTGCCCATTTGCCGGGGTGTCAGGGAGGATTCTATCATCTATTTATTTATGATCTTATAAACTGATCTTCTTTAGCTGGTGCGAGGTTGGTATACGTCTTCGTTGTCGTTGTTGTTGTTGTTGGTGTTTTTGGTCGATGGCTGACATTTCGGCGATTTCGCCTTCCTCAGAACCTGGACGTATTTTATATTTGAATACTTTAATTATTCGGTCGAAAAAAGGTTAAAATATTAGTGAAGATCAAACGTTTAAATAGATGGTGGGCTAGGATGTTACGGTCAAATGTAGGTCTACACCATATTGAACAGAAAGGATACTCACCGTGGTGTTACGAGGGAGACTAGCCCACGTGCTGTTCATATGGGGTCACGAACAGGACACACCCCCGAGGTCAAAATATCATTTTGAAATAGGTCGCCAGGTCACGTGTGATAGTGAGGCATTCGTCTTTCCTGTTCAACTTTGGATTTTTGAAGTCTATCCAAAGGGCCTCAAGAGTTTTGTGCGTTGATGTTTTCGATTCTTGCGCTTGGATCGGCACAGTCACTTCAAAATCATTGCCGTTGTACTTTTGTGCCTTATGCGTACCTAGAGGAGTGTATTGACGTATTTTAACTTTCCCATCTAGGTATTCTTTCATGCGGACACAAAGTGGTCTACCCGTTTCCCCAATATATTCCTTACCGCACGCGTTACATGAGATCAAATATATTATACCTGAACTCATGCAATCCCCGTCTCGCCCGTTAGGACAGGTATGCAATTTTCTGAGCTGCACAAACAATCATAGAGACGGTTGCGCACTAACTGATGCCGTAGGGTATTGGGTGGGATGTCAATAATCGTTATATAATTTTCAAGACCACTTTTTCTTAAGCATCTCTTAATGGCGTAACTTACTTCATTTGATATGAAGGGTAGCTTAAAGGGAATCTTGCTTACGCTCGAAATATTATTTTGGCAAACCACCCTATCATATTGTCTAACCCGAGTGGCTTTTACTTCGTAGTCATTTGAAATGGCTATTTTTCGCGCCAGGTTTTGAGATTCCTTCCTGTCCTCTTCTCCTGTGCACACATTTTTAGGCGTACGGTACATATTTTTGATAAGCGCACACATGAAAAAAGCACTTATCAAACACATGTACCATACAACTAAAAATGTGGGCCCAGGAGGAGAGGAAAGGAAGGAATCGCGAAACCTGGCACGAAAAATAGCCATTTCCAATGGCTACGAAGTAGAAGCCACTCGGGTTAGACAAAAACTTACGGTGGTTCCCCAAAATAATGTTTCGGACGAAAGTAAGATCCCTTTTGAGCTACCTTTCATATCAAACGAGTAAGTTGCGCCATTAAAAGATTCTTAAGAAAAGCGGTCTTGAAAATTATGTAACGATTACTGGCATCCCACCCTTCTTCTAGGTACGCCTGGGGCACAAAAGCACAATTACTGTGATTTTGAAGCGGCTATACGGATCCTAGCGCAGGAATCAAAAACATCAACGTTCAAGACTTTTGAGGCGTTTTGGATAAATTTCAAAATCCAAAGATGAACCGGGAAGACGAAGGCTTCACTGTCACACATTACCTGGCGCCTTATTTCAAAATGGTATTTTAATCCCTGGGTGGGTCTCGCTCACCACCCCACGTAAACAGCTCGTGGGACAGTCCTAGTCGTAACACCATGGTGAGCAGTTTTTATGTATGGCGTTTAATGTTTCAGGCAGTTGGTCTGGGTCGCACTGCAGCGGTGGTTTATCCGTGGGTGGAGGCGTAGCAGTAGAAGAGTTTCATTTTTGCTTTGTGAGATAAAACGACGCTAATAACGTACAGTGTTGCCGTACATTCTATTGCAGCGTAAGACCATCACCGATTCAGATCAGCCTCAGGTGGATGCGTACCAACACTCCGCCCGCTCTGCCCATTTGCCGGGGTGTCAGGGAGGATTCTATCATCTATTTATTTATGATCTTATAAACTGATCTTCTTTAGCTGGTGCGAGGTTGGTATACGTCTTCGTTGTCGTTGTTGTTGTTGTTGGTGTTTTTGGTCGATGGCTGACATTTCGGCGATTTCGCCTTCCTCAGAACCTGGACGTATTTTATATTTGAATACTTTAATTATTCGGTCGAAAAAAGGTTAAAATATTAGTGAAGATCAAACGTTTAAATAGATGGTGGGCTAGGATGTTACGGTCAAATGTAGGTCTACACCATATTGAACAGAAAGGATACTCACCGTGGTGTTACGAGGGAGACTAGCCCACGTGCTGTTCATATGGGGTCACGAACAGGACACACCCCCGAGGTCAAAATATCATTTTGAAATAGGTCGCCAGGTCACGTGTGATAGTGAGGCATTCGTCTTTCCTGTTCAACTTTGGATTTTTGAAGTCTATCCAAAGGGCCTCAAGAGTTTTGTGCGTTGATGTTTTCGATTCTTGCGCTTGGATCGGCACAGTCACTTCAAAATCATTGCCGTTGTACTTTTGTGCCTTATGCGTACCTAGAGGAGTGTATTGACGTATTCTAACTTTCCCATTTAGGTGTTCCTTTATGCGGACACAAAGTGGTCTGCCAGTTTTCCCAGTATATTCCTCACCGCACGCGTTACATTAGAACAAGTATATAATACCTGAACTCATGCAATCCCCGTCTCGCCCGTTAGGACAGGTATGCAATTTTCTGAGCTGCACAAACAATCATAGAGACGGTTGCGCACTAACTGATGCCGTAGGGTATTGGGTGGGATGTCAATAATCGTTATATAATTTTCAAGACCACTTTTTCTTAAGCATCTCTTAATGGCGTAACTTACTTCATTTGATATGAAGGGTAGCTTAAAGGGAATCTTGCTTACGCTCGAAATATTATTTTGGCAAACCACCCTATCGGCAAATTGGATGTTCGTTTTTAAGTCGAGAAATAACTGAAGGCTCTAAACCAGCGGCCTTTGACGTGTTGACCCATTCTTGATTTAATTTTCGGTATTGATTTCTGTATTCCTTTTCAGAGGATGTTCGATAGAGAGAGACATCACTGAGATGCTTTGTTATTCTAAAATCCAACTGACTAGGAATAACTACAAATTCTCCACCTTTATCACTAATAGAAAGTCTAACAGATTTTGAATTCACGAGCCCTCTAACCTGGCGCATACCACATTTTTGTTGGTGTGTGAGGTTGGAGCTTATTTTTCTTTTTTGGTAGTGATTAAGTGTGAGGAGAATTTCATCCGAAAATAAGCGAAATGTTGGGTCAGTATCGCTATTTGGTGGCTCTTGTTTAAAATATGTTCGGGGAAATGGTATTGATGGTAGTTGCCCCCCTTGGTACTACTTTACCTGGTGTAGACCTACATTTGACCGTAACATCCTAGCCCACCATCTATTTAAACGTTTGATCTTCATTAATACTGTAACCTTTTTTCCACCGAAAAATTAAAGTATTCTAATATAAAATAAGTCCAGGCTCTGAGGAAAGCGAAATCGCCGAAACGTCAGCCATCGACCAACGACACCAGCAACAACAACAACGACAACGAAGACGTATACCAACCTCTCACCAGCTAAAGAAGATCAGTTTATAAGACCATAAATAAATATATCAACTATATATGCCGAGGCTTCTAGAAAGTTGGTCTTTTGAGTTTTTAAGAGATGTTCCATCAAAATATTTCCGACTTGTAAGAGACGTATTGTCATTAAGACAGAAAATTGTCTTAATGCGTCAAAAGACCCCTTTCTACGCTGCTGCTTAAGACATCGAATTATTCCTAACTTTATAAAGCGTACGAAATTGTACGAAGTGTGGCCTACCAGAGATCTGTCAACAAATGCTGAGCGTCGAAATAAAACTGCTACGCTTTTCTTTGCGGTGCACACAAAATGAAATGTTTTCACTATTAAACAAATGTGTGTACAAAGAAAACCGTTGTGCTCAGCATTTGGAGAGGAATCTTTGGAAGAGAATAGTAGCTGGGTATAAATCGATATGCGAAAAGATTCGGTGTGATATTAGGAGCAAGTTAAGGAGAAATTTTGAAGATCTATCACGCCGCTCAGCAAGGTCAAGTAAAAGAACCACCGCTGGTGAAGTTGCAAGAAAAACCCCTGAAATAGACTGCGCACAAAGAACATTCAGAGTTACTGTGCTAGGAGGCATGACGCTTCTCGAAAATGCGCGTTCATTGTTAGAATTGGGTCCCAGTTTGGCGCCTAGTCAACTCATTTCTAAACCAATCCTGCGCAGGACCATGTGTAGTTTGCATGAACTTCAAGATCAGCTACGTTACAGGGTCAGGCTAGAAAGATTAGGTAAAGCAGTACCAAGTGGGGCAACTACCATCAATACCATTTCCCCGAACATATTTTAAACAAGAGCCACCAAATAGCGATACTGACCCAACATTTCGCTTATTTTCGGATGAAATTCTCCTCACACTTAATCACTACCAAAAAAGAAAAATAAGCTCCAACCTCATACACCAACAAAAATGTGGTATGCGCCAGGTTAGAGGGCTCTTGAATTCAAAATCTGTTAGACTTTCTATTAGTGATAAAGGTGGAGAATTTGTAGTTATTCCTAGTCAGTTGGATTTTAGAATAACAGAGCATCTCAGTGATGTCTCTCTCTATCGAACATCCTCTGAAAAGGAATACAGAAATCAATACCGAAAATTAAATCAAGAATGGGTCAACACGTCAAAGGCCGCTGGTTTAGAGCCTTCAGTTATTTCTCGACTTAAAAACGAACATCCAATTTGCCCTGTCCTTTACTTGCTTATCAAAACACATAAGTTTACTTCAACTGATGATATTACATCAACGAACCCATCATCATTTAAAGTTAGACCTATCATCAGTTGTATAGGCGGGCCAACGGATAGAGTAACGTGGTTCCTAAACCTTATCCTGACCCAGATACTAGAATTCATTCCAACCCATCTACCTAACACCAAAGTATTTCTAGAGCACCTATGGTGCGCGCAACCAAACGGCACGCATGTAATGGAGTCATTCGATGTTACTTCACTTTATAACAAGGTGTCGAATGACTCAGCAATGCAAGCCATTCTCGAGTTGCTTGTAGAGCACGAAAAGAAAATAAAAATGTACGGCTTATCGAACACGCAACTAATGACTCTCTTAAAACAGTGTCTTAGTTGTTCAATTTTTAGATGGTCTGGAAAATATTTTGCACAAATTGGAGGGTTGGCCATGAGACAGCGTTTAGCGCCAAGCCTTGCCATCGCTTTCATGTCTAATGTGGAAGCACCAGTTCTCGATCACCGACCCTTACTCTACTGTCGATACATAGGCGACTGCTTCATAGTCTGTTCCACTCAAGAACAGATGGATGAGTGCTTTAAACTGGTATCGTGAGCCAAGTAGTAAAAACGTACTAGTTCACTACCTTTCTTCTCACCCTTCACACATGAAAAAAACGCTTATCAAAAATGTGTACCGTACGCCTAAAAATGTGTGCACAGAAAAAGAGGAAAGGATAAAAAAAGATAAAGCTCTCGGCTTTGATCAACTCCTGAGGGATGCGCCATGCATTCGACTTCGTTAAGTATCTCTGGAGGTCATTATGCATATCTGGCCTTTACAATGAACTCGCGGTGGCCTGCCGATGTATCGAGCCAGTGCTGGTCATCAACCATATGCGGCTGTAATCAGCTGTTCTAGCCTTCCTCATTGGGAGTCATTTTAAAAAGCGGCTCTGGAGAAGGCGACACTGCCGAAACGTCAGCTACTGTTGTATTGTATTGTGTGTCTTTCTATGTAACTAAATGTATGCTGTATAAAAACCTTGAGATTGCTTAACAAGAAAACTTTGAACTGGTATCGTAAGCCAAGTAGTAAAAACGTACTAGTTCACTACCTTTCTTCTCACCCTTCACACATGAAAAAAACGCTTATCAAAAATGTGTACCGTACGCCTAAAAATGTGTGCACAGAAAAAGAGGAAAGGAAGGAATCACAGAACCTGGCGCGAAAAATAGCCATTTCAAATGGCTACGAAGTAGAAGCCACTCGGGTTAGACAATAGAAGCGGCTCTGGAGAAGGCGACACTGCCGAAACGTCAGCTACTGTTGTATTGTATTGTGTGTCTTTCTATGTAACTAAATGTATGCTGTATAAAAACCTTGAGATTGCTTAACAAGAAAACTTTGAACTGGTATCGTAAGCCAAGTAGTAAAAACGTACTAGTTCACTACCTTTCTTCTCACCCTTCACACATGAAAAAGCGCTTATCAAAAATATGTACTGTACGCCTAAAAATGTGTGCACAGGAGAAGAGGACAGGAAGGAATCACAGAACCTGGCGCGAAAAATAGCCATTTCAAATGGCTACGAAGTAGAAGCCACTCGGGTTAGACAATAGCGTAGGGTGGTTTGCCAAAATAATATTTCGAGCGTAGGCAAGATTCCCTTTAAGCTACCCTTCATATCAAATGAAGTAAGTTGCGCCATTAAGAGATGCTTAAGAAAAAGTGGTCTTGAAAATTATATAACGATTATTGACATCCCACCCAATACCCTACGGCATCAGTTAGTACGCAACCGTCTCTATGATTGTTTGTGCAGCTCAGAAAATTGCATACCTGTCCTAACGGGCGAGACGGGGATTGCATGAGTTCAGGTATAATATATTTGATCTCATGTAACGCGTGCGGTAAGGAATATATTGGGGAAACGGGTAGACCACTTTGTGTTCGCATGAAAGAAGACCTAGATGGGAAAGTTGAAAGGCTCTGAAGAAGGCGATACTGCCGAAACGTCAGCTACTGTTGTGTTGTATTGTATTGTGTGTTTTTCTATGGAAGTAAATGTATGCTGTATAATAACCTCGCGATTGCTGAACAAGAAAACTACGCATTCATATTCCAATGCCGAGGTTAGTAGAAAGTCGAACCTGGGAACTGCGTCAATACACTCCTCTAGGTACGCATAGGGCACCAAAATACAACGGCAATGATTTTGAAGTGACTGTGCCGATCCAAGCGCAAGAATCGAAAACATCAACGCACAAAACTCTTGAGGCCCTTTGGATAAATTTCAAAAATCCAAAATGAACCGGAATGACGAATGCCTCACTATCACACGTGACTTGACGCCCTATTTCAAAATGATATTTTGACCCCGGGGGTGTGTCCTGCTCGTGACCCCATATGAACAGCACGTGGGCTAGTCTCCCTCGTAACACCACGGTGAGTATCCTTTCTGTTCAATATGGTGTAGACCTACATTTGACCGTAACATCCTAGCCCACCATCTGTTTAAACGTTTGATCTTCATTAATACTTTAACCTTTTTTCGACCGAAAAATTAAAGTATTCTAGTATAAAATGCGTCCAGGCTCTAAGGAAGGCGAAATCGCCGAAAAGTCAGCCAACGACCAAAACACCACTAAGGAAGGCGAAATCGCCGAAACGTCAGCCATCGACCAAAAACACCACCAACAACAACAACGACAGCGTAGACGTATACCAACCTCGCACCAGCTGAAGAAGATCAGTTTATAAGATCATAAAGAAATATTTCAGCTATATATGCCGAGGTTTATAGAAAGTCGGTCTTTTGAGATTCTATCATCGTATTGTTTCTCTTACGATTGCGTTTGTTGCCAGCCACCCGTAATATTGTTAACCCGGTGAGATGAATCAGAATGTCTCTATTATCCTACTCAGATCCATCTTTGTCAACTGTACGACCATCGTTACATCACACATCCGTTCAGCTCGGTCCATCGCCATCCTCACATAAATGTTCCTCTTTTTTGGCGTGTCTGCGGTGCATTGTCAGTAGTGGTGAGTACCTCCAAGTGCGTTCTGTTTGCAGCGCCATCGGTGGCATGCCAACCATTCCTCCCACAATGTACGCCATGCGTACAATGCCGCTGGTCGGCTTGCTTATGCTGTATAACTGTATTGCTGCGAGTCAGCTTATTAGTTATCTCAACCGCTCTATTTCTGGCCCAGGTTATTTCTTAGGTCAATAGTTGCACCCATCGATGTAAAGTTCACGCTGCAGATATAACGTCGTCCAACACTTGCCGCTTGACTGTGTTGCGCAGATGAATCATTGGTCGTAGTCCGTCACATCAGTGCTCACGTGACTTATGATCGTCATCGATCATGCCTCAGTACGTCGTACCGTTATACTTATGATTCTTAGCTCAAACGAGTGCTTGGCTCTTCTACATCTCTCTGTCTCTGCCTCTCTCTCTCTCTTTCTTTCCTTCTAGCAATCGGCATTTTGGCCACTGCATGTGCCATTGTGAGGGCCATTATCTCTATTCTTCCACTTGTTATACTCTTAGTCCGCTGTAAAGTTTTCCTCGTTATGTCTCTGTGTCGAATCCGCTAGTGGAGTATTATGTTATCATTGTATTAATGTTGTAATAACATTCTAATACTATTGTTTTCATTAGCCTCACTTTACTGGTAACTGTGGCGTCTCACAACTTTTAACTTACGGTATTTTATGCCAATATTTTTCTGTCGCTGTTATTATTTCAGTAATATCGTCATTATGTACATAAAGGTTTAATTGCCCAAGTAGTAAGAGGTTGGCGAACCACAATGATCACAGGCTTCGCATGGCAGACTCATTACCACGCACTTTCACAGCGAGCAATTCGTCGCATAGCATCCTTCTCTTCACCGTGGAATTCATGCCAAAATACCTCAATACATCAAGTGTTTTACGCACTGGTGTTTTAGATTTTTGTGAGAGGTTGATAACTTACTTACACTGTAAAGTTTTCCTCGTTATGTCTCTGTGTCCAATCCGCTAGTGGAGTATTTTGTTTCACTTCAAGTTCTCCAACTAATTAATTTTATTTTGTTTGGGCCATCTTCACGTCTTCTGTGCAGGTCCCAGCAGTTCTCACATCCAGTTCGTTTCCACGCATACATCGTCCATTAAGGTCTTCCAAGTTATTGCGTGTGGTTTCGGTTGCTGTTTGACGTTTTTTCTTTCATCTTGAATGTCGTAGAATGCTGGTCGACCAATTCTCTCTGGATTGTTGAGAGAGGCGGGCTGAGTTCCCGACTGGATTGCAGAGAGTGATTTTTTCCCAGACAAGTCCGCTACCAATTTCCCAACCCTGGAAGGATAAGCGGCTTGGTTGGCTCGGAGCGGAAATTGAACTAGCATCATGCTCGTGATGACGGACATCACTACCGTTGTGCTATCCGCTCCCTGTTTCCCAACTAAATGCTCTTTAATAAGGAGACATAGTGTTTTGCCCGTTCTTCTATTGTGTTCGTCTCCTCACACTTTACAAGAGATGAAGTACGCCATACTAGAACTCGTGCAATCACCCTCTCTTCTGTTAGAGCATATTATTCAACCTACCGTTGTACATAAACGCTCATATAGGTGGTTACGAACTAACTGGCGTCTTAGAGTGTTCACTGGTATTTTTTTCACTCTTACCAAATTCTCTATACCGGTCTTTCTTAAGCAACGCTTTGCAGCTGCACTTATTTCGTTTGAAATCTAGGGGGAGGATAAACGGAACCGTATTACCATTCCTTGTGTATTATTGTTTGATACGTGAACATTGGAAGAGAACCATACGTTTATTTTTTCAAGCCACTTGTATACCATCACTTCATCCATTTTTTATTGAGCAATAATCTCTTCCTCTCAATGGTTTACCGCCTCATCCTGGTTGAGAGGTGTTCCTTGATATGGGACTACGATGTACAGCGGGAGGATTCATCCCTCCAGTAGTGTCTCCCAAGCTGAGAAGGAGTCTGGCGTTTCCATCAGGACGCCTAGCTGAGAGTAAACCTATGCCAGGATCCATCACCGTCCTGGTATCAAAGTCGCATAGGGGCAAATTTTTCTCTGATCTACATGGGCTGCGACTGCATGTGGTGGTGACGAACTGGTGCAGACTTTCGCTAGGCTCACCTCGGGAGTCCAGGGAACCACAGTGGCTAAACCACGAAAACTCCGAAAAAGTGGAAATTGTGTTGGGACTCGCACAACCAATGAGTACGGGATCATTTTTGTAACTTTTTCAGTTGAATGAACTTTCTTCTAAATTGACTTTTGAGGCGCTCTGCAATACACATGGGATGGATCCCCGCCTCCCATATCCAGCAAGCTTTCCGTCTCTAGGGAATCGGCAAATTGGTGCCAGGCTTGTCTATGAGGATAGCAGCACTGGCACGGTTAGGTTGGCCACCGAGAGTCATTATAAAGGGCAAATATGCATTCATTCACCTCGCAATATACCCTGCCACTAAAAAAAAAATTAGGCAGTTAATAAAAGGGTTAAAACTGTGATTATAACTAAAGGCTCAGATTAACTAGGTTCATTGCTGATTTGGACACCCCAGATCAATCCCGTTGATAGGTGATTGCTGATGGCACTGATCGATAGAAGTAGCTGGGGGACAGGTGAAAGGAAAGACCCGCATGGTGTGGTGGTGAACGCGTTAGCACCTGGAAATGGTAATAGCACGTTCGTTCTCCACCGGAGACACCTGCGCTCTGGAGTTTTGTAAATATCTCAGTATCATTGTGGTTATACCATACTCAGTATTTGATCTTATTCACTCAAGTTGTAAAATTTCACCTAATTAGTAGCAGGTGTGACTTGATAGGCTGCATAGCATTCGGATATTGCGAAAGAAGAAGCATATTTATTTACTGATAAAAAGCCAAGAAACAGTTAATAATTATTTCGAAAGATAAATAGTGGGACACTAAGACATCGAATAAACCATCGGAGTCATTAGCAAATGATTACGGACCAACCAGCACATTCGAAAAGGATGCGCATTGATTTCAATACGTATGACAAATAAGTACTCGCCGTTTCGGTTATTAATTTCTCACCCTCAGCCCTCGTGACTTGCCATGATGATGTTCTCGTTTTCTGGAAGCAATAAAACATATTGTTTTCCCGTTTTCTGGGTTAGGGGGCGTTTTTCGAGCACGAGAGGAATTGAACAAGCAGTATCTCGTTCACCAAGACATGATGGTGATCCTTAATGTACCGTTGACTTTTGTAGTGTCCGTGATCGTTTAGAATTTTCTGAAAGTTTAAGCTCCGTTTTAATTCTTGGTAATTTCTCACCCTCAGCCCTCGTGACTTGCCATGATGATGTTCTCGTTTTCTGGAAGCAATAAAACATATTGTTTTCCCGTTTTCTGGGTTAGGGGGCGTTTTTCGAGCACGAGAGGAATTGAACAAGCAGTATCTCGTTCACCAAGACATGATGGTGATCCTTAATGTACCGTTGACTTTTGTAGTGTCCGTGATCGTTTAGAATTTTCTGAAAGTTTAAGCTCCGTTTTAAATTTTGAGGAATTTTAGTTCCAGGTTTTTATACCCTTAAAAACAGGATAAAGCTCTTGGCGTTGATCAATCCCCAAGAGGGCTTGGTGGGCCATGTGTGCGAGGGTCGATTCCACGTGTGTGGTGTAGGTCAACTCCGACCACTGCGCCCTATGCGTCCTCTATGTGCCCTTAAGCCGATTAAACATTGCCTCTTCAATAAAAGTATGGTGTTTTCACCACCACCATCCACTCTATTGATGGAGAAGTTACCATCCATTGTCTATTGATAAGCTTTGTCTCAAATGTATTGAATATAGACAATTTTCGTTTAAGTAGTCAACGATTGCATTGGCTACACTTCAGTTTCTTCCGAATTTTATTACTGTACTACTTGACACTTGATACTTGAATGGCCCGTCTTCACCGGTCGTGCGTGCCTAGCACAATCTCCATTTTTCGGAGTATTGGTTTACCCGTTGTGCTTCCCTGGAATTTCAAGTTCAACCTGGCCAAAGTCTGCCCCAGGTCTTCTCACCACCACAGATACTCGCATTCTTGAATTAACTAATAATATTTCGAAATCGACTTTCCTATCACCTCGGCATGACCGATCAATATGTATTCCTCGAATGACAAGCTAACATGAAATTGTTGCCAAGTGTGTATATCGTTCTGCTCTCGATGTGGTGTCTTCGACGTCTTCATCTTCATCGAAGCCGATGGTTTCACTGGAGCACTGCACGTATGAGGATTCAACTAATCAACTAATAATATGTCTCAGAATATATATTGGTAAGGAATAGGTCAACCTCAAATCAAGAAATGAGCTGAGTATCGCAAGGTAACAAGTGATTACACGGTAATTCCGGTTGCGGTTGATTGGATGGTGGTTGCTTCCTAGTAGCCACTTACAATTTTAAGGAGGAAAGTGACAAAATGTCGAGTAGGATTTCATATTGAGCACTAGCTTACGGTAAGGATCAGCCAATTTACCACGTAATTAAATATCTTGTTTATCACACAGATTATTTGACACCAACACGTAGAGTGATGATTCCCTTTCCCCTATGTTATTCCTTTTTACCTATGAAAATAGGAACGCGTGTAGCGCAGTGTTTTGGATGGGAGGGGGTTTGCAATACAGATGGAATCAATCTCCACTTCCAAGACTCTCCAAGCCTTCCATTCCTCCAGGTCGGGAAATTGGTACCAGACTTGTTTGAAACAACAGCAGCACAGACTCAATGCATCGGTAGGCCACCGCAAGCCATTGTAAAGTCCAGATATGCATTCAGTCACCTCCAGCGATGCTTTTATAAAGTCGAATGCATGGCGTATCCCTCAGGGAATGATCAACGCCGAGAGCTTTATCCTTTTTACCTGTGATAACCTTTATCCTTGCTTAACACATTCATATCCGTTCTGACCGATAACAATCGCATGGGACTAAGTCTTACTTTCCTTTACGCGACGAATAGCATGCACAGTACACAACGCTTACGGACCGTCTCATCTTCTACTTAATTGTCTTATCTGCGATTATACAATGCATCCAGACCAATACATACATCCATGGATACGTTCTCCGTGTAAACCTTATTCTAATGTATTGTTCAGTCCTGATCTTCCACATTTCTGCCTAAGTCTTAATGCTAGTAACTAACTTGGGATACAGAATGGAGCTTTATGTACAGAACGAGGTAATATGTGTCTGGCATATTTTCGACAACTTTGCGAATTCGTCGGATGCGAAAGAAATCTTTTAGTTTTCTTCAGGAGTAGAAATCTATATGGGTCAATCGTTAACACTTCTTCGAAACGAAACTTATATCTTCAATGACGCTGAGATATTTGCAAAGCTCCAGACCGCAGGTGTCTGCGGTGGGGAACGACCGCGCTATTGTGCTTCCCATGGGTTAACGCGTTCACTACCACACCATACTTCGGTACTTCGTTTTGCCTGTTTCTCAGCCAGTTCAATCGATTAATGCCATCAGCAATCACCCGTCAACGGGATTGATCTGAGGAGCAGGCAGTAAATCATAAATAGAAATTGGAATTAAAACCGGCAAAAATTATAAAATGCTGGTGACTCAGTCTAGACAAGCTGAAATGCAAGCTTTGGAGAGTAAGGAAACCCCTATCCACTGGACAGCGATTGTTCATGAGTTATGTAAAAACCAACAATCACCAGTTTTCTACAATCTACAGCGATATTAACAACATCGACCTAAATGAGTTCAGGGAAGCAACACAATCTCAAAATCTCGAACATTAGCGGGCGAAACGAATGCTGGCGGATTTCGACGTGCCCTGTGAAACGACTGGTTTTCAACTGAATCGCAACAACACGAAAAACAGATTTGCTTGTGATCTACAGTTCCCCATTCACACTTAGACGAATGAATATTTTCGGATGGAGAAGCTGTGTGTATCTGGGTTGTGAAGTGATGATGATGAATAACTTCGCACTAAACCCTAACATGAGGAGTCGAGTGACGTGTAGAGCGTAAAAGGGCGCCTAAGACGTTTTGAGAATGACAATAAACCCCATTACGTGTCCACCTTCTGAATTGGATAATTTACCCTGTTCCCGACTGGATTGCAGAGAGTGATTTTTTCCCAGACAAGTCCGCTACCAATTTCCCAACCCTGGAAGGATAAGCGGCTTGGTTGGCTCGGAGCGGAAATTGAACTAGCATCATGCTCGTGATGACGGACATCACTACCGTTGTGCTATCCGCTCCCTGTTTCCCAACTAAATGCTCTTTAATAAGGAGACATAGTGTTTTGCCCGTTCTTCTATTGTGTTCGTCTCCTCACACTTTACAAGAGATGAAGTACGCCATACTAGAACTCGTGCAATCACCCTCTCTTCTGTTAGAGCATATTATTCAACCTACCGTTGTACATAAACGCTCATATAGGTGGTTACGAACTAACTGGCGTCTTAGAGTGTTCACTGGTATTTTTTTCACTCTTACCAAATTCTCTATACCGGTCTTTCTTAAGCAACGCTTTGCAGCTGCACTTATTTCGTTTGAAATCTAGGGGGAGGATAAACGGAACCGTATTACCATTCCTTGTGTATTATTGTTTGATACGTGAACATTGGAAGAGAACCATACGTTTATTTTTTCAAGCCACTTGTATACCATCACTTCATCCATTTTTTATTGAGCAATAATCTCTTCCTCTCAATGGTTTACCGCCTCATCCTGGTTGAGAGGTGTTCCTTGATATGGGACTACGATGTACAGCGGGAGGATTCATCCCTCCAGTAGGGTCTCCCAAGCTGAGAAGGAGTCTGGCGTTTCCATCAGGACGCCTAGCTGAGAGTAAACCTATGCCAGGATCCATCACCGTCCTGGTATCAAAGTCGCATAGGGGCAAATTTTTCTCTGATCTACATGGGCTGCGACTGCATGTGGTGGTGACGAACTGGTGCAGACTTTCGCTAGGCTCACCTCGGGAGTCCAGGGAACCACAGTGGCTAAACCACGAAAACTCCGAAAAAGTGGAAATTGTGTTGGGACTCGCACAACCAATGAGTACGGGATCATTTTTGTAACTTTTTCAGTTGAATGAACTTTCTTCTAAATTGACTTTTGAGGCGCTCTGCAATACACATGGGATGGATCCCCGCCTCCCATATCCAGCAAGCTTTCCGTCTCTAGGGAATCGGCAAATTGGTGCCAGGCTTGTCTATGAGGATAGCAGCACTGGCACGGTTAGGTTGGCCACCGAGAGTCATTATAAAGGGCAAATATGCATTCATTCACCTCGCAATATACCCTGCCACTAAAAAAAAAATTAGGCAGTTAATAAAAGGGTTAAAACTGTGATTATAACTAAAGGCTCAGATTAACTAGGTTCATTGCTGATTTGGACACCCCAGATCAATCCCGTTGATAGGTGATTGCTGATGGCACTGATCGATAGAAGTAGCTGGGGGACAGGTGAAAGGAAAGACCCGCATGGTGTGGTGGTGAACGCGTTAGCACCTGGAAATGGTAATAGCACGTTCGTTCTCCACCGGAGACACCTGCGCTCTGGAGTTTTGTAAATATCTCAGTATCATTGTGGTTATACCATACTCAGTATTTGATCTTATTCACTCAAGTTGTAAAATTTCACCTAATTAGTAGCAGGTGTGACTTGATAGGCTGCATAGCATTCGGATATTGCGAAAGAAGAAGCATATTTATTTACTGATAAAAAGCCAAGAAACAGTTAATAATTATTTCGAAAGATAAATAGTGGGACACTAAGACATCGAATAAACCATCGGAGTCATTAGCAAATGATTACGGACCAACCAGCACATTCGAAAAGGATGCGCATTGATTTCAATACGTATGACAAATAAGTACTCGCCGTTTCGGTTATTAATTTCTCACCCTCAGCCCTCGTGACTTGCCATGATGATGTTCTCGTTTTCTGGAAGCAATAAAACATATTGTTTTCCCGTTTTCTGGGTTAGGGGGCGTTTTTCGAGCACGAGAGGAATTGAACAAGCAGTATCTCGTTCACCAAGACATGATGGTGATCCTTAATGTACCGTTGACTTTTGTAGTGTCCGTGATCGTTTAGAATTTTCTGAAAGTTTAAGCTCCGTTTTAATTCTTGGGGAATTTTAGTTCCAGGTTTTTATACCCTTAAAAACAGGATAAAGCTCTTGGCGTTGATCAATCCCCAAGAGGGCTTGGTGGGCCATGTGTGCGAGGGTCGATTCCACGTGTGTGGTGTAGGTCAACTCCGACCACTGCGCCCTATGCGTCCTCTATGTGCCCTTAAGCCGATTAAACATTGCCTCTTCAATAAAAGTATGGTGTTTTCACCACCACCATCACTCTATTGATGGAGAAGTTACCATCCATTGTCTATTGATAAGCTTTGTCTCAAATGTATTGAATATAGACAATTTTCGTTTAAGTAGTCAACGATTGCATTGGCTACACTTCAGTTTCTTCCGAATTTTATTACTGTACTACTTGACACTTGATACTTGAATGGCCCGTCTTCACCGGTCGTGCGTGCCTAGCACAATCTCCATTTTTCGGAGTATTGGTTTACCCGTTGTGCTTCCCTGGAATTTCAAGTTCAACCTGGCCAAAGTCTGCCCCAGGTCTTCTCACCACCACAGATACTCGCATTCTTGAATTAACTAATAATATTTCGAAATCGACTTTCCTATCACCTCGGCATGACCGATCAATATGTATTCCTCGAATGACAAGCTAACATGAAATTGTTGCCAAGTGTGTATATCGTTCTGCTCTCGATGTGGTGTCTTCGACGTCTTCATCTTCATCGAAGCCGATGGTTTCACTGGAGCACTGCACGTATGAGGATTCAACTAATAATATGTCTCAGAATATATATTGGTAAAGAATAGGTCAACCTCAAATCAAGAAATGAGCTGAGTATCGCAAGGTAACAAGTGATTACACGGTAATTCCGGTTGCGGTTGATTGGATGGTGGTTGCTTCCTAGTAGCCACTTACAATTTTAAGGAGGAAAGTGACAAAATGTCGAGTAGGATTTCATATTGAGCACTAGCTTACGGTAAGGATCAGCCAATTTACCACGTAATTAAATATCTTGTTTATCACACAGATTATTTGACACCAACACGTAGAGTGATGATTCCCTTTCCCCTATGTTATTCCTTTTTACCTATGAAAATAGGAACGCGTGTAGCGCAGTGTTTTGGATGGGAGGGGGTTTGCAATACAGATGGAATCAATCTCCACTTCCAAGACTCTCCAAGCCTTCCATTCCTCCAGGTCGGGAAATTGGTACCAGACTTGTTTGAAACAACAGCAGCACAGACTCAATGCATCGGTAGGCCACCGCAAGCCATTGTAAAGTCCAGATATGCATTCAGTCACCTCCAGCGATGCTTTTATAAAGTCGAATGCATGGCGTATCCCTCAGGGAATGATCAACGCCGAGAGCTTTATCCTTTTTACCTGTGATAACCTTTATCCTTGCTTAACACATTCATATCCGTTCTGACCGATAACAATCGCATGGGACTAAGTCTTACTTTCCTTTACGCGACGAATAGCATGCACAGTACACAACGCTTACGGACCGTCTCATCTTCTACTTAATTGTCTTATCTGCGATTATACAATGCATCCAGACCAATACATACATCCATGGATACGTTCTCCGTGTAAACCTTATTCTAATGTATTGTTCAGTCCTGATCTTCCACATTTCTGCCTAAGTCTTAATGCTAGTAACTAACTTGGGATACAGAATGGAGCTTTATGTACAGAACGAGGTAATATGTGTCTGGCATATTTTCGACAACTTTGCGAATTCGTCGGATGCGAAAGAAATCTTTTAGTTTTCTTCAGGAGTAGAAATCTATATGGGTCAATCGTTAACACTTCTTCGAAACGAAACTTATATCTTCAATGACGCTGAGATATTTGCAAAGCTCCAGACCGCAGGTGTCTGCGGTGGGGAACGACCGCGCTATTGTGCTTCCCATGGGTTAACGCGTTCACTACCACACCATACTTCGGTACTTCGTTTTGCCTGTTTCTCAGCCAGTTCAATCGATTAATGCCATCAGCAATCACCCGTCAACGGGATTGATCTGAGGAGCAGGCAGTAAATCATAAATAGAAATTGGAATTAAAACCGGCAAAAATTATAAAATGCTGGTGACTCAGTCTAGACAAGCTGAAATGCAAGCTTTGGAGAGTAAGGAAACCCCTATCCACTGGACAGCGATTGTTCATGAGTTATGTAAAAACCAACAATCACCAGTTTTCTACAATCTACAGCGATATTAACAACATCGACCTAAATGAGTTCAGGGAAGCAACACAATCTCAAAATCTCGAACATTAGCGTGCGAAACGAATGCTGGCGGATTTCGACGTGTCCTGTGAAACGACTGGTTTTCAACTGAATCGCAACAACACGAAAAACAGATTTGCTTGTGATCTACAGTTCCCCATTCACACTTAGACGAATGAATATTTTCGGATGGAGAAGCTGTGTGTATCTGGGTTGTGAAGTGATGATGATGAATAACTTCGCACTAAACCCTAACATGAGGAGTCGAGTGACGTGTAGAGCGTAAAAGGGCGCCTAAGACGTTTTGAGAATGACAATAAACCCCATTACGTGTCCACCTTCTGAATTGGATAATTTACCCTGCCTTAGCTCACGCATGAGAAGCCTGGCCCCTATGTATACAATATAGAATATCAGTCGGCGTCATAAAAGGCGGAGTCGAGAAGGCAATGTTGGGAGTACCAGTTTCGTTCAAACAAAGAACCCGACGTTGCAACCGGATGAACGATCAAAGACCAGAAACGCCACCATATATGCGACCTGTCTTAACGACAATCGCTGGAGCAAAGTCCTTTGTAACGTTGAACAGAGTGCGGAGACGTCTCGTCCGGCGTACTGTAGCGCTGAGGTTCGACACTTAATCACTTACTTTCACTCAGATGGAGAATCTGTGCGAACTTTCCTTCAGAATCACTCCTTGCTCACTTAAGATGCGTTCATCAATCTGTTTCAACATAAATTCTCCTTGTAATGTTATGCAATCTTACCGCAACTTTTTGCTGATGTTGGAGTGATTGTTGTCGAGAACAGATATTTTGCAGTTGCAGTTTATTTTTGCACATACACTCTATACACCATGCATGAAAATAACACGCTTTTCCTACATACTTCAGCTTTTCATCTGCTAACTGTAGCCTTTCTTCTTGGGAGCTTCCAACATCCTCTCCGTTTGATATTTTAGGCGAAACTAAATCGTCGTGAACTACAAAGTCGTAATGATGTCTCTCTTGTTCTTCCACCTCAACACCACTGCACCGCTCCGATTCCATTGACTGGCTGTACCTCTCCTCGGGTTCAGGAAGATGGCCCATTTGGGAACTCTTCGCCTGTTGTTTCTATAGGTGCCAATAGTATTGATTCTTTTGTGGACCGTGTCCTCGGCTAAAGAGAAACCCTTTATAAAAATTTTATGTATAAAATATTAATTTTGGAATCGACCGTAATTTAAGCTCGGATCCAAAATTACTGTCTTGCTATTCGCTATGTGCTAGCTGACATAACTACCGACTGCTGCAGGGTGGATTATCCGTTGAAAAAAACTATTTCTTTCTATATCTGTTTCTATCTTTCTATTACGGTATGTTTCTGTAATAGGGGTCCCATCCACTGTTTCTCAAGTTGCCTAGCAAATGTCGCAGTACGTAACCATTTTGACCCCATCTTAAGGGACTTCGATCGCTATAAACAGTCTTGTTATGCAAACCTATTTTCCACTAGCAACTGCATTAATGATCAACAACTTTACTATGTTTATTACTTTATATACTATTTACATACTTTTAGCAACCCATAGTGAAAGGAAATATAATTCTTAACACTAACGGCTTCACCGTTACAACTTATAACAAAAGAAAAAATTCAAAAACAAGTATTCAACAGACAAACACTTCATTACAACCCTGATCACATCTATCACTTATGAGAAACAAACCGCAGCCCTATATGAAATTTGCTCGACATAATGGACAAGTGGATTGACTGCTTGACTCAAACCATTTGTACTAAAAGACTCCAATTGGTTTAAAAATTTTAGCAGTTTAATTTTTATCAAGACGATAAGTAGACACTACGAACACATGCAAACTAACCAGACAATTCGAGTGAAATTTGTTTTTGCAACTTCGACATTTCACCTGTAACAGTAAAAAAGAACTTACTTGGTTAAAATGGAAGGAAACCATTACAAAAATTTAATAACCAATGGTTCTCTTTGTTTTAGAAAGACCAAAAACTGGAACATAAGTGTGAATAGATGGGTGCATTTGATGTTTGACATTTTATTAAGACGACTGCAAATAATAATGCAACTGGAGATAGAAGCCAAAGCACAAAGTAATTATAGATAAGTTGTCACATATAACATGCAGTCTCAACACTTATGTTACTTGGATAGTTTGATGGCCCGTGTTCACTACTTGTTCGGGCGCAAGCATAATTCCCACTTTTCGAAGTTTTGCTGGTTTAGCCACTATAATTCTCAGGAGTCTCGAGGTCAATCAGACCAAAGTCTGCCCCAGGTCGTCACTGCAATAGGCAGTCGCCGCCCTTGTGAATCAGAAGGAGATTCGCCACCATGAGGCTAATTCGATAAGGACAGTGGTGTATCCTGGTATTGGTTTACTTTTAGCTGGGTTTCCTGATGAAAACGCCGGACTCATTAGCTTGGGAAGTCCTTTTGGGGAATGAATCACCCTGCTGTACATGGCAGCCCGCCACAGAGGAACACCTCCTAGCCACGATAAAGCCTTCTAGGTACGATGAGGCGGTGAACCGTTGAGAGAAACACTTATGTCAAGATTTGTGTATTAAACGAAATATTCAAAGCACAACAGATACATAACCTACTTTAGGAAGCTGGTGATTGGTAGAATGAATTGTCATCATACAAATTGTACACGCCTCAGCACCTTCCACATCTCGATCAACATTCCTGCGCCACATCATTATTCCTTCTACTGTTGATCCATTCTGAATGGTGATTTAGCACGGGGTTTGTTAGGTGAGAAGCTTACATAACAGTACTACTGCAAAGTATGAAATGTTGCAAGAATTGAGGAAATTTTCCATAGAATCCTAAGAAATAAAAAATAATATGGGGCATCAAGTTGAGGAACTCATGGTCTTAAGGGACACGATAGCGAAAGTGAATTTAAGAGAAAGTCGTGACAAAGAACCTCTTTGGTTCAAAGCCGAATGCTCATTACAATGTAGCCTAGATGTTAACGTAGCAAGTAAGGGATGGGATCCGAAGCTCCGACCTACGAAAACGATCGAAAATCAAAGATTCCGTTCTATACGCCAAACAGTCGAAGATAAGGTGGGCCGGACACGTAATGCGTATGAATGATAACCGATGGACAAGGGCTGTTAGTGACTGGATTCCTCGGGATGTCAAACGTACTGCAGGAAGACCACCGACCCGATGGTCAGAGTTCTTCACGAAAAGCCTAGAAGAAAGATATGATGCTCGACGAGTCCCTAAAGCGAGGAGAACCCATTGGGCTACTCTTGCCCGCGATAGGGAAAAATGGAGGATTTACTGGCGCCCGCTCGCGTCACTCGACGATCAACGGGACTACAGGTGATACAGGTGACAGGCTCATATCTTAGTTGCACTCTCTTGTAACAGATCTGACTATCGAAATCAGACGTCTGAGATTATGTTCTAATCCATACCTAACGACGTAGGGTATCATTCTACTCTACCAAATACGAAATTTCAAACAGCAGACAATTAGTCATGGACCTATGTAAAACGGCACTGCCCACTGAGGATACTTTACGGTGTTCCACTTCAATGCATTCAACTTGGGACGACTAGGAAGACTCTCATCGCAAAAATATCTGTTATGAACATTCGAATGGAACTAATGTGACTCTGAAGAAGACGAAAATTATGGAACGTTAGCCACAATAAACAGCTTTTTACCAACCTAGTGTAGGCTTATAAATGCAACAAAATTACAGAACAGGTCTTTTTATGAATCAGTAGTTTTTGGATGAAAATCCATAGCTTGCCCGAGCGTCGCTTAACATATACATAACATCTAAGCCACTCGTATGCGTATTTTATTGAGAAATGAATCCACTTCCGTCCAGGTGAAAAAGAAATTGAAGTAGTTACTCATCATCAATTTGTACTAAGCTTAAGCTCTACATTCCTTCCTTTTCTTGTTAAAATGGTTGAAAAGACTAGTACTGATAAACCATATTGTACCTCCTGTTAGTGGTTGTTGATTGCAAAATCATTACATCGAATAGCCGTTATATTAATAATGTGATATAACAAAAGAATAAAAAGGGTAAAACTGTCGGTGTAGATGAACACCTGAGGGATTCGCCAATCATTCGACTTCATTACGCATTGTTGGAGGTGATTGAATGCATGTCTGGTCTTTACAATGACTCGCGGTGGCCTACCGATGTATCGAGCTGGTGCTGCTATCCTCCCAGACAAGTCTGGTACCGATTTGCCAACCTTGCAGAGAGTGAGGGCTCCGTGAGCCCGGAACACGGGATCGAACCCATGTGCATTGCAGCGCGCCTCCGACCACTGTGCTGAAGGCGCTCCTATGTTATATAACAACATGTAGAGTAATATCCCTATTTCTATTACTTTGTCAGGAAAGCACCACTGTTCTTATCTGGAATACCAGAAATAAAGCATGAACATAGCGTCATTTTCAAAAGTACCTGATGGAATAAATAAGCGGTAAGCTGCAAAAGCCATTTCTTCGCCTTTTCAGACGGTACTATAGCCTTATCTAGTTGAATAGATGGTACAGAAAGTGGCCAATCCAGTGGCATCACTATAGATAATCGCATTGTCGTCTCCTCTACTGTGTACTCGGCTACCACCTCTCCTGATACTGGCACGACACGAATCTAAACAACCGTTAATATGGCACATCGCTGTACATCAACAACCTTTCCTGTCCAGATTGGACATTCTTAAAACATGAAAATAAACGGGATACCAGTAGTACGCTCTGCCTTTAGCACCTAAGTAGTCACTAATAAATAAAATTAATAGAAATTGTCCCACAGATCTCCCTCATATGAGGGATCTCGAGCCGGTTAGTCGCGAGGCTACGTGGCGGGTCACCAGGTGGCGGATAGGGGGTTAATCGCAGACCAAAAGAGAACTTTACTTCCCTGAGACGCAGGTGGATCCAGAGGAGGATGGACACCCTGTTTGTACTGCGCCGATTTGGCATATCCTTTCTGTATATGCTAGGCTTATTCATTCATGCGCGTGTAGATGCGTTCTCGCTTATTCGGAATGTATTCTACGAGTCAATTCGGCCAAAAACCTCCAATCAAGTGACAGGGAAGTACATAGTAGGCGGTTAGGAGTCGCTTCCAACAAATAAGCCCCATGTCCACTCTGGGAGAGCCTGGCAAGCTACACGTGAGCATAACCAGCCCCCACGTTCAGGGCTCAGCAAGCTATGTGTGGGTTTCAAATATGCTAAACACAGTAACAAAAAAAACGGGCCTCATTCCCCTGACCCCGAAAGAGCCCACAATTTCGCAGCGTTGGGTAGGACGAGTACGGAGAGGCTGCTAAAATCTCAGGGCCAATGGAAGCTGCCTGGATCAAGAACTATGGTGTCGATCTGTACCTACAATGCACGTGCACTCGCATCCGAGTCCTCGATAGAAGACATGCTCATGCAAGCAAATAGGATAAGGTACGACGTCAACGGCTTGGCAGAGACGAGACGACGCCACCAATTCAACGCTGTCTATGACACTGGAGAAGAACTGTTCCTCGGAACATGCGACAGTAGAGCGTCAACACGAGCTTGTCCATGAACATCGACTCATTCGAACAGCTTACAAACCGAATCGGACGTTTATGATTAAAGACTTGTGGATCAACACCTTTGAGAATCTTCGTCGTTTACGCGCCAACATCAAACTATGACGAAGAAGAAGTCGAAGCGTTCTACATGGACTTGGAAAGGTTCTACAGAGAAGACCTTACATTGTTCAAGGTCATCATTGGAGATTTCAATGCCAAGACTGGACCAAGAAGATCCGTCTGAGGAACGTCACATTGGGACCCACGGATAAGAATGGAACGAACAAGGTGAGCGGCTCTCTGAGTTTATCATGGCGAACAAGACCATCCATGGTAACTCGCAATTCCAGAAGCCTCACAGTCAACGATGCACGTGGGAATCTCTCAATGGAGAGTACCATAACGAAATAGACCACATCATAGTAAATAGGAAGTTTTGCCTAACCGATGTCGCTGTCCCAAAATTTTACACGGGATCAGACCACCGTCTCCTTCGTGCAAGATTTTATTTCTCGCGGAAAGGAGAAAAAACCGCTAAATTCAAAAACCGAAGTCCCAGAACCACTACAAACTGGGGCTTATTCAACTCATTAGTCGGCTGTTGGGAAGATGGCATTGTCGATTCCATCGACAAGGAATACGATTGGCTCATTCAACATCTCCGCGTTAGCGCTATGAAAGCTGAGAGCTAGAAAGCCACCAAGAGTCGTCTGTCTCCAGAAACTCTCCAGCTGATACGCCAGCGTAGAATCGCACGAACTGCAGAAAATTAACGTTGACGTCAAAAGAGGAGTTAGACAAGGCGATACAATCTTGTCAAAATTATTTACCGCCACCCTTTTGAACATCATGCGAACATTGGAACGGGATAATATGGGAGTGAAAATTGATGGTCGGCAGATACATCATCTTCGCTTTGCTAATGATATTAGAAACCTGGTCGCTACGTAAGCAGGATGAAAGATCACTCAGCGTTATCGCACGCGGCAGTCGAAAGGACGATGCTAAAAGTATCCAGTTTCACACAAGCAAGGGATGGGATCCGAAGCTCCGACCTGCGTCAACGATCAAAAATCAAAGATGCCGTTCTATACGCCAAACAGTCGATGATAAGGTGGGCCAGACATGTAATCCGTATGAATGATAACCGATGGACAAGAGCTGTTAGTGACTGGATACCTCGGGATGTGAAACGTACTGTATGAAGACCACCGACCCGATGGTCAGAGTTCTTCACGAAGAGCCTAGAAGAAAGATATGATGCTCGACGAGTCCCTAAAGCGAGGAGAACCCACTGGGCTACTCTTGCACGCGACAGGGAAAATGGAGGATTTACTGGCGCCCGCTCGAGTCACTCAACGATCAACGGGACTGCAGGTGATACAGGTGTATGGAAATTGTCATTTTCCAAAAGTTGCTACAAGCTAACCTTCAGCAACTTGTCCTTCTTTGGTTGGTTTTGATTCGCCACTTTCACTTTATTGAGTTCAGCATCCACGAGTAATTTGCTCACATGACTTCGAACGTATCTAATAAAGATGCCTGCTAAGTTTTGTCGTATGGAGCAGTCAAATTTAAAAATCCTAACCTAGGCTTAACCCATTAATGACCATAAATAGGCCGAATATAGCGTGAAATTGTTCAACTCTTCAACTGAAGGCTTCCGTCGAAACTTGGAAATTAAACAGGATTTTTGGAATGTCAAAAACCAAAGCTCAAAAGTTAAAGTCGTCGAGAAATTATCTTTGCATACTATTATCTAATATTTAGTAATTGTTAGGAACCCACATGGCCGCCAGTTTCTAAATAAAAAGTGGCCGCTTACTTGTTCACTATTTGCGCTCCTGTACTTGGAAGTCCGACATACCAACTACGCACAATTGCTGGCAAGCTTCCAAGTGTACTAGAAAATACATATGGATATTTTAAAGTCGTAAGGATAAAAGCTAAAAGGATAAAGCTCTCGACGTTATCAATCCGTGAGAAATGCACCACGCATTCGAGTTCATCAAGCATCGTTGGAGGCGATTGAATGCATATCTGGCCTTTACAATGACTCGCGGTGGCCAACCGATGCAACGAGCCAGTGCTGCTATCCTCCAAGACAAGTGTGGTACCAATTTGCGGAACGCGGAAGTATAGAGAGCTTGGTGGGCCTAGCGTTGGGGTATCGATGCCATGTATATTGCAGGGTGCCTCCGACCACTGCGCTACACACGCCCTTTCGTTGCAAGAACAGATTCAACTTACCGATACAGTAAATTTGCAACGTATCGTTCATAGATGTCCACATTGAATTCGATAGTTTGTGTTACGAAAAAGTCACGTTCTTTCACTCTTGCTGAAATACCTAATACTGGCGTGTGGATTATCTAAGAAAAAGTGAGCAGAGCTTACGGATATCCTCAGGGCACCTTGCAAGGACTTGCTGTAGTACAATGGAGACCGGATGTAGCAAAGCATCGCAGTAAGCTACTCGCTCTTCGTCCGAGATAATACAAGCCTAAACAACATTATACTCGACAATCTTATTCACTGGACTTAAATGTTTCATGTTTTTCTGAAAAAAGCTCTCGTAGCTCTCAGTGAGTAGGACACCAATATCCATAGAAAAAACCAATATTTTCGATGTTCGACATTAGCATAAAAGACTTTGCCAACAATTTTTTCATATGACCCATCTTCACGTCTGCTGTGCGGATAACAGTAATTCTCAGCTGATTCGTTTTCCCGTGAGCATCATCCACAAAGGTTTTCCAACTTTTACGCATGGCTTATGCTGCTGCCTGCTTTACACTTCTTCCTGAACGTCGTAGTCGATTCTTCCTGGTAGTTGATTCTTCTTGGAGTCTTGAGGTAGCCAAGCTGGCGCATTTCCAATTGGATTGCAGAGTTTTCCGAGACATGTCCGGTACTAATTTCCAGATCCCGTAGGGATGAGAAGCTTGGTGAGTTCGGAGCACGATCCAACCAGCACCGTGTCAACAAACTGTCAACCAGAAAAACAGTATTTACCGACAGTGGAGTAAGAGCGCAATCGAAACTCATTACTGCAGGCCATCCCGTAGCTCCAGTGATGAGTCGTGCTAAAGTTTCTGGTACTACCACATGGCGTGGCCCAGTTGAGCTTACCTGAAATGGTGTTTATGATCAAATAACGCCGAAAATTATCGAAGGCACAGATACTCTTCAGAATTGGCATTTATAATGTCTGAAATCATAATCTAGCAACCTTATCTTCTTCCATCCACTGACCGTTTTCTTGTTTGTACATTATAGGAGACAATCTGAACCAAGAAATTCAACATTAAGATAATTTTCCCGGTTGAATTTCGCTTACAATTCAAGAAATTACGCTGCTATAACTTACATTTTTAACATATGTAGAGCTGCGAATCGAATAAAACTGTTCTCCGATAAAAGTAAGTCTTCCGTGTGGACTATCAGAGTTTGATGGATATCGTCGTATCTACAAGGAACAGACTGTACAACCTAAAGATACTGTAAAAATCTATAAGATGATTACAAGCAAACAGACCCTAGCTTGTCCAGCTCAGGACAGAGTTGTTTCTTCAGCAACAAATCATTTGGTAGGGCGTGAATATGATGTACAGCATCTACCAAGTTGCGTACGAAAAACGAAGGCTTACTATCTAAGTAAAAACAATGTGCTTCACATACTTTGTCTTAAAGGTCTGACACCATCAGAGGAAGAAATCACATAACAAAATACCAATAAGAAGCAGGACCTACCTGGTTTTAGTAGTGAATACCATCGGACTACGATACGAGACAATGTCGGAAGGAAGAAATTTGGCCACTCCTGCAAAACAGGAAGAAAAAACCAAGAAAGTAACATACGTTTGTGAAACAGACAGAAAGATGGAGATATAATTACCGTATCAAATGAGTTATTAAACTGGTACGTAGCGATTTCAGCAAATTTGTTGAAGAGCATTAGAGCGGACCCAGCCAATGACTCTAACGGAACAGGGCTCTCAGACTGCGTTTCCTTCCTCTCATCGCAACTCTGTTAAAAAGCGGTTAAATGAGAAATCCACAAAAAAAACACATGAAAGAGCTTATGTGCGTAAGAACTAACATCCATAGCTGTTACTAATCCACATAAGATAAAGTCCAGTAAATTAGCCGGGATTGAGGATAGGGAAGTCTTATTTACAACATTGACAGCAGCTATGAGGCAAAGACAGCTCACACGCCAGGAAGGAGTGTCCAAAAAACTGCAACAGGCTTGACATCGTTCCAAGAATCTTCTAAGAATTGTTACCTTTAACCTACTTCGCATTGAAAATCGATTCCTCCCACTCAGATGAATCGACCTGGACGTGTTGATAAATAAGTGACAGAAATTCGTATGGCGAATTGAAATGGAACCTAGTAATAGTTAGCTTCGTTCTATAGAAGAAGCCGGAACAGCTGAGACTACGCTTGAACAGGATACTTAACAATTCTTAGGAACAGAAAAAAAAACGCCAAAAAATACCTGGTAATCCATTGCTCGTTTGAAGTCAGATTTAGACCTGTGCAATCACTCTTTAACGCCCAGTACCAAGAAACTTTCTTTTCCGGTTTTAGCCATGACGAAAAAGGCAGTGAAGGAAAAGTAGAATTGCGAAGATGATAAAGCGTCATTTGAGCAGATGAAGGAGATGCTGGCAGATGCAATAAAGCAGATATAGCTCTAGACGAAGCTAACGCCGTTTTCTGGAGATTGCATCTTTAGCATATTGTTCTTTTCCAATCCTTTTTTAAACTATCTTAAGGAACCACGGTGAACTATAAAACTCAATAATAAACAAAAGCACAAATTTCAACTTGTTGAAAGTTATTTCTCATTTGACGCGGGTAACACAGTGGCAGTCTCGTTCACACTACAGACGGCGCAACCATCCATGCACTGCCTCGAGCCACACCGTGGACACTACGCCTCTCATACTTTCGGGTCGGAAAATATGAACAATTTGTCTGACACAAGCTGATTTCCTCTAATACACGTGTAAATGCCGTAACACGGCTACCCCATTCCAAGGAGAAATTATTTGATTATTTGCGGTGAAGAAGAAATCAAGCAGCATCTGAACCTGCACGCAAAAAAATTCGAAGACTTTCGCGGATGATGGATATAAGGAAAGAAATAGAATACAATAAGTGCTGAGACCCGCATAGTGTGATACACGTGGTGTCGGATCATGTAATGATTAAACAAATCTTCAACTTATGAATGAAAATAAACTGACGTATCTTTGGAAACAATAGGGATTCCAATCAATTTCTGTCACCTGGAAAACTCGATCCCACTGATGTACCATGTCAGTTAGACTATTTGTCATTGGTTGGCATCGCCATTGAGTATTATAGAGCATTCTTACAATAGGTGCAACTGCACCAGCATACGCCAGAGATACATCATGCGCTGGATCTAAGATAAAATTTAAAAGTGCATTTACAAATGTAATCAATGTGGTAACGAATACGGAAATCATAAAAGAACTGACAGATGAGGTTATACGGAAATGTTCTAGAATTTACACTCTTAACTATTTAACTGCTAAATCCTCGTGCAGCTTAATCGCCTAATCAAAGGAAGTTGAAATTCCAAACCTTCGCAATCGATGCTCAGATATATGAGTGCTCTTTGTGCACAGGTATGAACAAAACGTAATTGCTCGCTCTCAGAATGCTGATCTTCGGTCTTATTGAAAAGTGGGTCAGGAAATAATCCACACTGCGCTATTACATCGATAGAGACCTTAAATACACAGTACTTTAAAAATGTGTTGGTGAGTTAAAAAACATTTTCGGTTGAAAAAAAAACAAACTCACCCATGTGTCAACAGTTGTTAACATTGACAACAGATCATCATGTGAAGGTAATAGAGCGACGAACCTGTTGTCAGCGTACAACAACTGTGAACAGATCATCCCAGCACGATTTAAACTAAAGCTAATTTTTAACAATACTTTTAAGCCACCGACAGATGCCAGTATGGTCAAATATCACTCAGAAACTGACCTTTCGAACGAGTAATTCGTAGGAAGATTTTCAGTACATGGAAGATCTACTAATGATGACACTAAATTGCGAATAACAAGCTCACATGGAGGAAATCGGGCCACCAGACTAACAGCGAGGTCGATTTCTGACATGATGGGAATGAAAGGCGAGCAGCAGCAATTCAAAATGAAAGTTTAATAAGAACAAAACAGACGACAACCTACCGTCATCCTTGACGTCACGAAAGAGAGAAAGAAACACAAGGCGAGACAAGTCCGCACTTAGGTCATTTGGTAACTTAAAAGAGAAAGTCTTGAAAGTGTGGAGGGATACTTTGAAACATGGGAAAGACAAAAACATGATATCGCAACATACCTCAAGTGAATTCAATAATTCAACGATAAAAGGCAAACATAACGGCTTCTCAAGGATAGGTGATAACACTTCTCCACATTCAGCAAGCTGAAATAAAATCAAGTAAGCTGAAATGTAGAACTTCAACAACTTTCGTCAATAATTTAACATTAGAGGGATAAAGCTCTCGGCGTTGATCAATCCCTGAGGGTTGCGCCAAGCATCCGACTTCATTAAGCATCGTTGGAGGTGATTGAATGCATATCCGGCCTTTGCAATGACTCGCGGCGGACAACCGATGTATCGAGCCAGTGATGCTGTCCTCCTAGACATGCTCGATACCAATTTGCCTACCACAATGGGATGGGTGGCTTGGTGAGCCTTAGGAGTGGAGATCGATCCCAAGTGTAATGTAAGGCGCCCCCCACCACTGCGCTGAACGCGCCCTTTCTAATAATCTAACATTAAACAGTTCTAAATAAAAAAAGCACGATTCCTAGCACGAACCTCCAGCATTTTCAACACCTTTACAGCAGCGGAGCAATTCTTTTCATCGTACCACTGACTAATGATTTCTTTTAAACATGAAGTCAAATTTCCGTCAAATCGTGAGGAAAGCAAAGGCCAATCTTCGGACCCACATTCCATGAATAGAAGTGATGCGAAAATCGAAGAGGATAACTGAAACGTCGCTTGATTGACGCTAGAAAAAAGCAACATAATAAACGGAAACAATGACCCACATTTAGTTCGCTTATACGAGTCGGATTTCGTCGCAAAACACGCAGTACTACCTGGGCAGAAAAAACTGATGGTAGACTTCCCTTGCTAAGTAGATTGACAAGATTTATATTCTGAAATTAAGCCGTTTTGGAACCCATTTCCTTTGTTTTCTTTTTTTTTCTTGTTAGGAAAAAGTGAAGCAGCAACGTTATCCCTTTATTTGCTGCCTACCACAATAAGATTTCGATTTACTACCATTTCAACACTAGCTTCAGCTTAACCGGATTCAATAGCGATTTGTGCTCCCTATTCAATATCAATATCTTTGATAGGTAAATGGTGATGGCATCGGTAAGTAAAAAACTAGCTGAAAGACATGCGAAACAAAGAACCCGCATGGTGTGGTGGTGAAAGCGTTAGCTCTCGGAAAGGGTAATAGGACGTTCGTTTCCCACCGCAGACACTTGCGTTCCGGAGTCTTATAAATATCTCAGCGTAATTGTGATTGTAAAGTAGCTATAGATATATTGAAGAATAAAGTGGTTTTGAAAACAAAATTACCTTGTCTACATATTCCAAGTAGTCTTCACTACATGTATTTAGTGGTTTAATGAAATCCTGATGAACAGAAGTTCGTAACAGGGCCACATGGAAAGCACGCAACTGCCAGTGTGCAGGGCTCAGCAAAAATGCACACATCGTGTCGCCTCGTGGACTCTGGAGTACAAAGATACTTCAAATCTTTCATTTACTGCAAACTTCACAGCAACAGATACCTTTCCAACAATGGCTAACTGCAAAGAATCTAGCAAAAACGTCATATGCTCCATTGGTAAAGCATCTTTCTCAAGGATCCAATGTAAAAGAGCGACAAATCCTTTTTGAATTTCAGAAGATTCCTCTTGTAGCACTTCCATGCTTCGAACCACCTAAAGTAGGGCTGTAAACATATGGATGCAAAAATGATTGTAACAAAGCGAAAAATAACCCACAAGGTCAATAAGCTTGGGATATGCCAAATTATCTAGCAATTCCTCGTTAGAGAGACTGTATTTCACACACTCAATAAAAGAGTTCATCCAACTTTGCATACGCCCTTCAGCCTCGAATGGAAGATTATCCATAAAAGATTCGAGGAATGACTGTACGAATTTTGATTTCTCGGCTACGTGTGAAGTCAAAAGAGCATAACATGGTAGCAGAAATTGGGAAACGTAACTCCAGTGTCTGAATAAATACGAAACATTGAAAAAGGTACATTCCGAAGTTAATGATAAAGCTAAGCATAATATCAATGCTTCGGCATCAATTTTAAAACATGATGGAATCTCGAGATTAGAAAAGTTAAGATAAATAAAAAAAACCTTGACATCACTATAAATTTAATTTCTTTTTGCTTCGAATGAACATTTCTTGAACATCAAGATGTAAAAAAAAACTATTGTGCATTGAACCACAATGACTTTGAGATATTTGCAAAACTCGGAGCCAAAGGCTAAATCAAACCGTGATTATCCTTTCCGGAGCTCACGTGTACTTTTCTCTCAGCCAATTTGTTTACCCTAACGAAGGTAGAAATCACTTGTCAACGGTAGTGATCTGGGCAGCACAAATCGGCATTAAACCTAGTTAAGCTGAGGCTATAGTATGAATCACAATGTATAGCTTTTACCTACTGCCCACTGTTTTTTCCTGGCAGAGTATTTTTTGATATGTGACTGTGACCGGGTTTAATACCCCAGATTGTATGTGGTCGTCAAATCATTCTCGCGGACTGGTGATTGTTGATGGCACCGTCAGGGTAAAAAGAATGGCCGACAGAAAGGTAGAACGAGGGCTCCAGTAGTGGCGTGCGTAATACGTCATCCATCGGAAAAGGTAGTCGCTCGCAGTTCGATTTGGTTTGAGGTTCCAAATTTTGCAGATATCTCAGAATCATTGCGGTTATATTTCACGTAACATCTTGCTGGAAAAAATAATGGTCAGCAGATAAAAATTATACACGCCTCGCCTAAAATGATACCTAAAATACAAATTGTATAAAATCACAACCTCGCGATGGCTGAGAGAGAAAACGACGAATTCAAAAATTATACACTATGAATTCATCTAGCATTTCCACTATAGCGCTAAAAAAAAGGCTGAGAATCTCAAAACGTCACCAAAAAGGTGCTCGAAACTTCGAGCTAACAAGGCAATGCGGAGCTGCATAAAGCTGCTAAAATCTTACATTTGCACTTTCAAAAGTTTGCAGAAGATAGGGAAAGGAAGACCTTCAGTAAAGCATAGCAGGTGTATCGGCTGACCACTACAACTAGGAAAAGCACCCCAACAGCGGGATTTCGCAATTTCAAAGTCACAGTAATCGGTCTCCGACGTCCAGAAAGAACAAGTAGCTGTATTCAGAATAGTGAATCGCTACTCACGGCCAAAATACTGGCCGGGTTTTTTACACGAGTCCCTGTTTGTATTCTCCACCCAGCTTTCACACTTTTAAAGCGTGTTTATAAACACACAAGGGATTTAAATACGGATAGCCAGCTATGTAACGATAACATGTCAATACACCTATTTTTTCAAACTATGCAACACTAATACCAAGATCCACTACCATCTTAGTATCAAACTAGTCGCATAGCGCCAAATTTCCCTCTAATCCACTAAGGCTGTGATTGTCTGGGGTGGTGAGGACCTGGGCCAGACTTTGGCATTGTTGACCTCGGGACCTCAGGGAACCACAACGGTTATACCAATAAACCTCCGACAAAATGGAGATTATGCTGCGGGCCGCACAACCAATGAAGATTGGCGAACCAAGTATCCGAGTACGTAAGTATTTACAAAAAAAAAAAGGAGAAAAAGCATACTATGGTAAATCATTTAACTATTATGGAGTGGGATTTTATAATTAGTGAGAACAAAAGGCCCACATGCTATGCAATCGCAAACTAAAGCTAAAGTAAAAAGCGACTAAATACTTAGCCTTCATTTTTCTCATGAAACAGGAGATAAATGGTTTCTAAAGGAAAATCAGACAATAAAAGGGAATACATTGATGGCAGCGAATTTAACAAATTTTAACAAACCTGCTCATCGAAATTATTCCCAACAAAAACTTACACTCCCTTTTTCCTCACAACAGATAGAAGCTTAGGTATGACCACTTTATTGATGTCGAACTTCTCATGAAACCTAGGAACATAATCAATTGAAACAACAGGAAAACCAGAACGTTCTCTACCCACCTTTCATCGGATACAAGCAGAATAAGGGCCTCAAATGCTCTTGTCGACAAAGAAGCTTCACCAGAATCAAGATTCGAAATTATCCAAGTCGGCAGTTGGGTACTTAACAATATGGGCACGCAATCGGCCATTTTTATGCATATTCCTAAGAGCGCCGACTTTACCTTAAAAATCCTCATGAAATACGGCTAACCAAAGACAGAGAGACACTTAAAATCGGAACCTACTGATGAATTGCTTTTAAGTAGTGCCTTCATTGCTACCGTATCCTTAAAGAAATTCTCCAGTGATTCTTTCAACTTCGCATTGGAAGAAGCCGTCGGCGCTACACGAGCGATCGCCAGAAGACACTGCGTCTTCAACCGAGTCTGACGCTGTTCTGGAGAGTCTGCCGAATCATACCTCAAGTAAACACCTCCATATATTTATGGGATAGTTACTACTAATGAAACAGCTCTACAGAAACAATATTTCAACGAACTTCTGTGCTTGCACTAATGTGTGGCGACCGGCAATAATTTCGACAGCGACCGTCACGGTGTTTAGCGCGAAAATCGAGATCACCTGCGTGCTCTTATCACCAGGGAAATTCTCCGAAAGCACTGATTCAGCTTGATTGGCGACAGAAAGGCTGACATCACAAGCCCCGATAAGCACAAAGGGAATAACCTAAAGAAAAAAAAAAGAACCTACTTATCAGATAAAACAATAATTTAGGAACAATTTAACTTACGAATTTCAGTTGTTTTTCTGCAGCCTTTTTCAGGGAAGAAATGAAAAAAGAAACCATGCGCAGTGCTAACAACCTTACAGTCGGACTACCATCCTAAAAAATTCATTTCGTTGAAAATTACATCCTTCCGCTATGATTCCAAAGAAGTTATATCTTCAACAGACACCATAACTGTTATTTTGGTAGAAAATCTCATAAAGACCCCTAGATATAAATAGTGGACAAGACAGTGAACAAAACAGTAAAGACTCACCAGTACTAATTTATCCACAATTGCTACGTAGTGGTTATAACACGTTTCAATCATTTCTTGACCTTTTTCCTTCAAACATGACAGAAGCTCTCGTAGACCCTAAGATAGCAGACCATAAAAAAAGATACGGATGTTATATAGAAGGCAAACAATGTGAAACTGCCAAGTTTTACCCAGGAAAATATTACACTTTGAAAAGTTTTCCAATGACATCACGTCTTTTTCCAAGGTATTTCCATTATGTCATACAAGTCACGAACTGTAATCCTGGGATTAAAAATATGTTCAATGCGTTTAAATTGTTGAGCTCACATGACGTTTATAAATTTTATTTGGCCAACATTTAGACGTCTTCTTCTTCATCAGAGCCGATGATCTGACTCGATGCTCACAGTTGCCGGCTCTGATGAAGACGAAGACGTCGGAATGTTAGCCGAATAAAATTTATTTATCAATGTCGTGCAAGCTCAACGATTTCAACAAATATTGACTAGTCATGCTAAGGTTACAGGAAAGTCGGTTTTTGAAATATAGTCCATACATTTATGAGATATTCGAAAACTCATATAAACTAAGAAGCGAGACCGCAAAGGAAAAACAGAAAAAACTTGTATTGTAATTTTACGAAGCTACAGATGACTCAATAAATGACTATCGTTGTACCCTCGAAAATTTTCTGAATAGAAGAGGCCTCGAAAATAAATGCCAAACAAGTTCATCATATTGCAGCAAAACTATAGACAAAAGAAAATAGAGCTAACCAAGTTAAATAAATTGTCATTACAGACAATTGAAGAAAAAATGCTTACCTTTTCTCGTGTCTGATGGTCCTTCTTTGAAAGTTTCCGCAATATCAGTACTATGTCTTGGTCAAGCTCACGAAATATTACTCCTTCTTTAGCAGCAGCTGCTACTTCAAATACATTACTCGAACCACTGTCAAATCCAACAAACCCAGTCGATTGCCCTGTTCGCTCCAGAAATGCAGCAGCCTGTGTACTACTGGCTGACTGGAATAAAACAAATATTGCTGAACTACAAACACAACGATCTTAAGGTATTTGCAAAGTTCGGAACCTCAGGCCAACTTCGATCACGTCATTACCATTTCCGAGGTTCAGGTGTTACCACCTGCACCACCGAAACCCTTGCTTTGTCTTTCTCTCAACCACTTTTTCACCCTAGCAGTGTTATCAGCATTCACTCGTCAACGGAAGCGATCTAAGGAGCACAAATTAGCATTTAACCTAATTAACTAAAACTGTGGCTCAAATAAAAGTAAGCAGTAAATAAGAAGCTAAACATTGAGATCTCCATGCACCTTCAGCATAACTGAATTGAATCCCAATTTGTGCACTTCAGATCATTAAAATTTATGGGTGATTGCCAACGGCACAGTTAGAGTAAAGAACTGGTTGAGGTAGATGCAAAGCAGAGGCCTCGGTGATACACATACATACCTGTGCACCCTCGGAAAGGGTAATCGCGGATTCGAAGCTAACCCGGGCTTCCGACTTTTGCAAATATCCCAGCATCATCATAGTTGTATCTCACATTATATCCTACCATTTAAAAGTAATAGAAAATTAATGACGAATAGATCACAAAAATAAGAATAAAAATGATAGATAAAAAGTTAAATGCTGTTGAACTAGTTGCTCACTGGGGGACAGCGGAGTGATTAGAGACGCAGTCCATGAGGAAGCAAGATGCTAGTTTGACCTCCCAAATGCTGTCCCCAATCCATGTGGGAACGTATTAGTTTGGTCATCTCCAAGATTATAAGGAGAATCGATTCGACCAGCATTCTATGACATTTATAAGGAAGATGAAATCCTCAAGCAGCAGCTGAAACATTACGCGAGCTGTTCGAAGACCTTTATAGACGATAAATGCGAGGAAAACGAACAGAAATCAGGAAGGACGGGTCATGTAATACCACCTCACCTGTATCACCTGTCATCACGTTGATCGTCAAGTTATTCGCGCTGGCGGAGGATAAATCTTCCATTTTTCCTGTCCGTTTCGGATCCACGATTCTTCCTGCCTTAACGTATGCGTCAGAAACCTCGTTGCTGAGCAAGCAGGATGAAAGGTTACTCAGCGTTACTGAACAGGCAGTCGAAAGGACGATGCTAGGAGCGTATGCGTCAGAAACCTCGTTGCTGAGCAAGCAGGATGAAAGGTCACTCAGCGTTACTGAACAGGCAGTCGAAAGGACGATGCTAGGATATCCCGTGTCAAGCAAGTAAGGAAAGGAATTCGAAGCTCTGACCTGCGTCAACAACCAAAAATGAAAGATGCCGTTCTATACGCCAAACAGTCGAAGATAAGGTGAGCCGGACAAGCAATGCGTATGAACGACAACAGACAGACAAGAACCGTTAGTAACTGGATTCCTCGGGACCTCAAAAGTATTGCAGCAAGACCACCCACCCGATGGTCAGAGTTCTTCATGAAAAGACTAGAAGAAAGCTATGAAGCTCGACGAGTCCCTAGAGTGGGCAATACCACTGAGCTACTCTTGCACGCGATTGGGAAAACTGGAAGTCATGTCGAAATTAAAACATCGTACTTATTCTATAGAAGTAATGAAAATAAACAATGCAATGCAAGGTAAAGTACGAAACCGTTAATAACTCGTTACCACCGTTGTTCGCCTATATATTTCACCAAGTTATGATAGGAAAAAAAGTCGATATAAATAATATAACGAAACTCTCTTTGGTTTATTGGGGCTTAGCTGTTCGGAAACCCACGTCGCCTTAAAGCCGCATTTTAGTGACCAAAGTAACAATCCTGGAATGGAATTTATTGTCCTTTTAAACACACTTTTCCCAATCGGTTGTTCCTCTAGGGACATTCCAAAGAAAAGAAAACACATAGTTCAACAAGTTTCGTTGTTTCGAACTAAGACTGGATACAACTCCAATGACCTTGAGATATTTGCAGAACTCCGAACCCAGCCCAGATCGAACCGCGATTACCCATGGCTTCATGAGTTATCCATTACACCACTGAAGCCTTTGCTTGGCCTTTCTCCCAGTCAGCCTCTTTACCCTAAAGGTGCCATCAGAAAACATCCGCCAACAAGAGAGCAATTATAAAAAAGAAACCAGACTTAAGAAGCAACAGCATGAAAAACACTCAGAATACTAAAATATCGACGAAATAAACTACTACATCTTTCTAGTGAAACACGACCATATTGGGCTTAGAAGATCATAAATCCATAAAGATCTACTTGGATTGTTAGGTTCACGAAAGAAATCTTGAAATGCTAAAGGCCTAAGTCCAGGCCAAAACAGCCGATTTAAAAAAAAATCTTTGAAGAAAAAAGTGGACAAACCTTTGCATTTCCTTTTCTTCGCTGTGGTTTGCTCATTAAGTGAGACGATAAATAGCAGATTGAAACTTTATGAAGGTCAAATCGAATTTCACGAGAAATACATTCAAATTCCACTAAAAATACTACATGTAATAAACTGTACAAAAGAAAATAAAAAGCCGTAAGATTGGTGAGGTCGCAATTGCGGTAACGAATCATTGTCCTTAAATTTGAAAATACCCTGGATTTCAGCCTGTTTATGCTTGTTTACTAAATATTGATTTTTTTCTGCTGGTTTTTCTAACATGTAAAATTATTCGTTGACTACTCAGTTGGCTATAGAAGGAGATTTCCACGAATCAATAAATTGGCATCGTTTTTATTCCTTTAACCTCTTCACGGCTTAGAAGCCCTGTGAGAAAATAAAGGATAGGTAGACCTACCTGGAAATTTAATCCAATTGTGCTTTACATAGGTAACTGAGAAGTAAATATATAGTTAGCTCTCAAGTACTGAGATGTTCTACCTGTTTGTATCTGTCCCGCACCCTGTGATTTCTAAGACACAAATGCTAGAGCATTCTTAAGCTTTCTTCACAGGAAGCACAACACTGACTCAGAGATGTGTGTGTGCCATTTTATAACGAGGATCCTCCTACTAAGTTTGTTAGGGATTCGAATCCTTGTTACTACTTATTAACTTACTACGATTACAGAGACGACTCTTATACCAGCAAGGACTGGTGTTTAGCATTTCCCTGATCCTAGAATGAAACTGGGGTTCATGGTTGGTTCTGTGGTGTTTTCCCTTAGTTCCTGACAACATATCGCGTCTTGTTGGTCAGCAGATTGCCTTTACAGCAGTCGGTTTTTACAATTGTAACGTTATGTACTTATGATTTCCCTGAATTATTCTTCATTCTTCGGTGAATAGCTCCCAAGTGGCGCCATCTTTTATTCCTATCTTGAAACATATGACCGAGATGTTCCTAATTTAGCGCACAATTTATCACCTTGCTAACGGGTTCCGTCTTTGATTTTTTAAAAGAGGGTAACCAAGACAGCAATTTGAAAGTTTTAGGGTTTCTCTTCCCCGATAATACCTGCCACGTATATCCCTCATATAAAGGATGTCCAGCCGGTTAGTCGCGAGGCCATTGTATTCTACGAGTCAATTCGGCCAAAAGCCTGCAATCAAGTGACAGGGAAGTATATGGGAGGCGGTTAGGAGTCGCCTCCAACAAATAAGCTCCATGTCCACTGTGGGAGAGCCTGGCAAGCTACCCGTGAGCATAACCAGCCCCCACGTTCAGAGCCCAGCAAGCTATACGTGGGTATCAAATATGCTAAACACAGTAAAAAAAAAACGGGTCTCATTCCCCTGACCCCGAAAGAACCCCCAATTTCGCAGCGTTGGGTAGGACGAGTACGGAGAGGCTGCCAAAATCTCTGGGGCAATGGAAGCTGTCTCGATCAAAAACTATAGTGACGATCTGCACCTACAACGCACGTACACTTGCATCCGAGTCCTCGATAGAGGACTTGCTCATGCAACGGCGTCAACACGAGCTTGTCCATGAACATCGACTCATTCGAACAGCTTACAAACCGAATCGGACGTTTATGATTAAAGACTTGTGGATCAACACCTTTGAGAATCTTCGTCGTTTACGCGCCAACATCAAACTATGACGAAGAAGAAGTCGAAGCGTTCTACATGGACTTGGAAAGGTTCTATAGAGAAGACCTTACATTGTTCAAGGTCATCATTGGAGATTTCAATGCCAAGATCGGACCAAGAAGATCGTCTGAGGAACGTCACATTGGGACCCACGGATTAGAAAGGAACGAACAGGGTGAGCGGCTCTCTGAGTTTATTATAGCGACCAAGGCCATCCATGGTAAATCGCAATTCCAGAAGCCTCACAGTCAGCGATGGACGTGGGATTCTCCCAGTGGAGAGTACCATAACGAAATAGACCACGTCATAGTAATGTTGTTGTTCAAGAAGGGCGACCTACACGATATAGGCAACTATCGCCCAATCTGCTTGCTGTCTGTCGTCTACAAACTTTTCACTCGGGTCATCCTAAACAGGATTGACAGAACACTGGACGAAGGACAGCCATGGGAGCAAGCAGGTATTTCGAAAAGGATTTAGTACGATGGACCACGTTCACACAATAACAATGCTCATTGAAGTATCGCGAGAGTAGAAAAGACCGCTCTGTCTCACTTTCATCGACTTAGAGAAGGCCTTTGACTCAATGGAGATAGAAGCAGTCATGGAAGCCTTTGGTAGTCAAGGATCCGTACTCAGTACGTAAAGATTCTTCGTGAGCTGTACAAAAATTTCACAACCAAAATTTCTCCATTCTACAACGATATTAACGTTGACGTCAAAAGAGTAGTTAGACAAGGCGATACAATCTTGCCAAAATTATTTACCGCCACCCTCCTTAAATTGCGAGAGTACAAAAGACCGCTCTGTCTCACTTTCATCGACTTAGAGAAGGCCTTTGACTCAATGGAGATAGAAGCAGTCATGGAAGCCTTTGGTAGTCAAGGAGCTCGATGAGTCCCTAAAGCGAGCAGAACCCACTGGGCTACTCTTGCGCGCGACAGGGAAAAATGGAGGATTCACTGGCGCCCGCTCGAGTCACTCGACGGTCGACGGGACTACAAGTGATACAGGTGATAATACCTGAGTGTTTCGTGATCTCCATGCACTTGAATGTGTTGTTTAGTTAACCGTAACAAGCCAGTTTTCATAATTCCCCACTCATTTGAGAATTTTAGAAGACATATTCATTCTTCTCATACATTTATGCTTTGGGATGTTAGTCCCAATCTCACATATACTTGGATACTTGGATGGCCTATCTTCTCTGATTATGTGGGCCCCAATATATTTTCCATTTTTAGGAACTTTTCTGGTTTAGCCATTGTAGTTCGGGAGCCCTGGTGTCCTGAGGTCAGCCATGCCAAAGACTGCTCTTGTTCGTCATCACCACAGGCCCTTGTGGATCAGAGCGAGATTTGCCACCATGCGATTAGTTTGATACCAGGGCGGTTGTGGATCCTGTCATTGGTTTAGGATCCTCTTAGGTGGGCTTCCTGATGGAAGCGCTAGACTCCTTCCGAGCTTGGGAAACCCTGCTGGGTTATGAATCCCCTTACTGTACTTCGTACTCCGACACCCAGGAACACCTTCCAGCCACGATGAGGCGATAAACCGTTGGGAGGGCAGTTTGTTTTGTGCTGTCACAGAGTCCACTGTGAACTAAAAATGTGATGGATTAGGTATCAGATGAATAGAAAAACTATAGCAAAAATCCTTTATGCGCTAAAATCGACAACTTGGAAGTGAACGAGTTGATATCAATTCATCCGGGTTGAGCTATCACTTGCTTATAAATGAAGATCTCGGACATTGAGCCGAAGGTACTAATGTGTTGTGATTTTAATTTCATTTATCGAAAACCGACAAAGTATAGGAGAATTTAACATTTAAACGTATGTAAGTTCCTATCTATATCATGAATAAGCGTAAGTAAAATTATCTTTGTATTTTTTGAGTACCACCTTTGGAAGATAATGCAGCGAGCTAAACTTGGCATGATAGAACGGTTCTACAGAGATAAACATTGTGTCGAGTCTAGTTAAATCATATATTCGATTGTTTGGAAACGAACATCCGATTTGATATTTCATTTTCTCTGTATATGTTTTATCACGGGCGCGTGTGGCGCAGTGGTTAGAGGCGCCACCGCGGCGCGCACGTGAAATGCGCCCATGGCCCACCATGCCTTCCATCCCTCCGAGGTCGGAAAATTAGTACCGGACTCGTCTGGGAGGATAGCATTGGCTCGATACATTGGCAGGCCACCGCGAATCATTGTAAAAGCCAGATATGCATTCAATCCCTTCCAGCGATACTTAATGAAGTCGAATGCATGGCGCATTCCTCAGGGATTGATCAACGCCGAGAGCGTTATCCTTTATCCTTTATGTTTTATCACTAGTAGTGTTGAAGGAACCCTGCAATACACACGGAATCGATCTCCTCCTCTAAGGCTCACCAAGCCTTCCATCCCTCCGGAGTCGGCAGATTCCTACCAAACTTATATGGGAGGATAGCAGCATTGGCTCGACAAATAGGCAAGCGACTGCGAATCACTGTGAAGGCCAGAAATGCATTCATTCACCTCCAAACGATGCTTAATGAAATCGAATGTATGGCGATCCCCTTAGAGATTGATCGACGCCGAGAGCTTTATCCTTTGACCTTTTTTTTAATGTTTCATCAACAGGTTTTTTCTCAAATATTCAACTATTGCATATTAATGCAAGCATTTTGTATGCACTTTCGCTGTATAGTTGAGTTGCGATACAAATCTTGTTCTTGATAAACTTTATACGTCAGGAATTGAGATGTCAGAACGGCGATTTCTACAAATTGACTTCTACGAATTCACACTGGGATGTGGGTTGAGCGCAGACGACTCGAAACATTACTATATGGTGTCAAGAACGTGTTAACCAACGTACAGTGCAATGTTGGCTTCAAACTTTCGACTTCGAAGATGAGATATTTCACGGTCGATCTTCTGCTATTGACAACAATTAGTTCAAAGCTTTAGTGGAAGTAAATACTTCTACAACTGTTTGGGAACTTGTAGAAGGACTCGTTCCAGGCATCTTAACTTTTTCAGATGGTCTAAAGAAAATGAAGAAGTCAAAGAAGTATGATAAATAGTTTCTGCAAGAATTAAAGTACAATAAAAAAAAGTCATACTAGCTGACGAGGTGCATCATAAAATTCAACGTCCGCGCTTGTAGTTGGTCAACAAGAATAGAAGTAGTTCTCACGATCGACTTTCTGTTAACATCGCTATAGGTGATCTGTTCTGTTGCACGATAACTTCGGATTACAGGAACCATAACCGACACCATAAACGTTGAACCAACTGGTCTACGAAACTCTGCCTCATCCACCATGCTACTTGGTGTTCTCTCCAGCACACTATCATTTGTTCGGGCATCTCGAAAACTCCTTGTGCGAGAAATGTTTCAGAGACCAAAGACCCTACACCAATGACTTCTTCGTTTTTTGAACCCCAGAATAACCAATCGGTATAGATGGAAAAGTTTCTCTAAGCATTAATGTGTAGATTTTAATGGTTTTTATCTGGACTAATAAGGTTGGTTCTGAACTTGACTATGACAAAGTGGCAACATGAAAAGGCAAATTTTGATTAATTAAAACACAGATTGAAATCTGCCATTAAATTCCACGCTAATAAAAAAAGGATAAAGCTCTCGGCGTTGATCGATCCCCATAGGGTGCGACATGCATTCGACTTCATTAAGCATTGCTGGAGGCGTTTGAAGCATATCTAGCCTTTGGAATGACTTGCGGTGGCCTACAGATATATCGAGTCAGTGTTGCTATCCTCCCAGACAAGTCTGGAACCGATTGTCCGACCCAGGATGGATGGAAGGCTTGGTGAGGCTCAGACGCGGTGATCTATCTCATCTGTGTCATAGCGCACCTCCGACCACTGCGCTAAGAGCGCCCAACAACCAAGCAGCATCTGGTAACGTGACTTATCACTGACAGTTGTGATGAACAGTGATTTTTTTAGCAGACAACTCTAGAGGTCTGCAAATTGAACCAATTGAAAGAGCCCGTTTGTGGGTCCATTTTATCTTTCACGTGCTATGAAATTCGGTCGTATCTGATCTTTTAATTCCACCTTTGCTGCCCTGTTTTAAAGTATTTTTCTTTTATCATTGTGAACCGACTTTCATTTAACCTCGGTGCAAATGACCAGTGTACCCTATTTTATTGATAAGCTTTTAGTGTACTCTGTTTCATTGATAAACCATCATTCTTATCATTTGTCCTTATCTTTCGTTTGAAATGCGCTCACGGATGTTTCAGTTGTCCATGAGCAGTTCTCGTCTAGTTGATGGTCGCTATGAAACGGAAGATGACCACTGGATTTTTGAACAACTTGGTTAGTTGTGTAAGTAGTGGAGATGATTTGCTTCCAATTGATTTTACTGACATTATACAATAATTACAATTCATTGACTATTTTTATAAAGCACGACACCGTGTAATAAGAAGGAAAATTTCTTGTCAACGAAGGAGTCAGCGGTTTTTCGAAGCAAGAAGCTGACCGGATTGATTTTTGAAATCCCTCTACCTGCTTATTGAACCCGATAAGCAGCTGTGCTAAGGAGATTGTCTTCGTATGCAAACCATAGTGAACGGAGAGGCCTGAAGGTGATGGTGGCAAAAAAAGTCCAAGAAGGAAGCACAGAGGATCCAAGCGGACCATCTACGACGCAGTTGTTACATGCATCGCTTGGACTAATCGTTCCGGCTGCTACTAGGATCAACATCTTGATCAGAGACTCTTTGAAGGGACTGTTCTCGTGACGATTGGAAAAAATGGATTTATTTGATCACGTAAGTATCTGTTTCTTCTCAAAGGCAGCTGGTATGAGAACCTACTTTCATTTTGAGACACACATACCCGATTCAGAATAGGTACGATATTTCTCAAACAGAATACTTGATTAGGTGCTTTTTCGTGTAGGTAGTCCAGAGAAGCCTGCAAGAAGATTGAACTCATCACCTGACGATGCCGACTCTATTGAAGCGGTGTGTTATATCTCTGTTAGCTTTGCGTTAATTTCCGTTGTTTACTATTCTAGGTGGGGTGAAGCCTTCCAACGGTTTATCGCGCCATCGTGGCTAGGTGTTCCTGGGTGACGTGCTGCGATGTGTAGCGAAGGCATTTATCGCCCTGTAGCGTGTCCCAAGCTGAGAAGGAGTCCGGCGTTTCCATTAGGAAGCTAAGTTCCATTAGGAAGTAAACCAATACCAGGATCCATCACCGTCTTGGTATCAAACTCGTCGCATTATGGTAAGCCTCCTTCTGATCCACAAGGGCGGCGAATGCCTGTGGTGGTGGTGACGTGGGGCCGATTTTGGCTAGGCTGGTCTGGGGATTCCGGAAACCACAAGGGCTAAACCAGCAAAACTCCAAAAAAAAAAGTTATGCTGCACGCAGCACAAACAGTGAAGCCGGGCTATCCAGGTATCTAAGTTGGTATGTGAAGTGAAAACCTTATGTGGAGTTATTCGTTTTGTCTTGAAAGAAAAACCTGAAACCGTGTATTCTCAGACAGTGTTTACGTTCTGTCGAGGTCCACCAGGTATCTAAGTTGGTATGTGAAGTGAAAACCTTATGTGGAGTTATTCGTTTTGTCTTGAAAGAAAAAACCAGAAACCGTGTATTCCCAGACAGTGTTTACGTTCTGTCGAGGTCCCACCTAGCCTTATGAGAGTTGCAACCGCAGACGTCTCCAGTTCCCCGTGTTTTGAACGATTCTGTGTTTAGGTTCGCAATAGTTTTGAGAAGAAGCTTCCAATATATGCTGACAACATGCGGAAATTGATAATCACAGCTCGAAAAGAAATGAACGATTTAAGACTCGAAAACACTTCCCTAAAACAAAAGTACGTTCCGTTGGAATTTTTTACAAGAATTCCGTTTTAACATAAAATCTTACTTTTAGACTGCAGGCCAGTGGTCTAATTGAATGCCCAGCATGTTTGTTCCGTTTCAAACCAGAGAGGGAACATCGTGTGCTTCCGAAGTACATTAAGGTAACCGATTTAGTTAGGGTTGCAAACCTTAGCTTCAGTGCTTCAGCGCTTCTATTTTAACACTCTCTTCCTAAGGTACTTCGAGGAAAATTGTCAATTGAAATCGAGTTCTCCTCCTTGGAACAAATGTCAGAATGGTTGACATTGAATAAACTTGACGAAAATGCCGATGGACTTCCTACTATGGTATTCATTATTGAAAACTCTCTGAAATTGAACAGTTGAAGTTTTTATCATTTTTTCTTGTTTACCCTCACTTCGGAGCGTTTAGGTGCAACTTGAAGATCACAAACCAGATTTGAAGTCGACCGGAAGCTTGGTGTACAAATTAGTCAAGGAAAAACAAGAATTTGAGGCAAAAAACAAGAAAGTAGTAATTAGTATTCGTTCTCGTCCCCGTGACGAATGCACAAATGCGTCAGCAAGCAGTTCTTCTTCGGATCGACTTCTTCCACGAGAGAGAATTATGACGAATTCAGCAGCGCAGGGTCTCTCAAATGTTTCAAAGATTAATTGTTTGGAGAATAAATGCTCTAATGACAGTGGTAAAGAAGACATTAAGGAGTCGTTTACTTCTTCACATCTTATTCCTAAGAATTTCAATAATAAGCACAACCAAGGTGAAGCACAGGTAGTTGTACAGCAGTGTCATTATCCTGAGTTACACGAAGCAAACCAACACAGTGAAGTGCCCAGTATAACCAAGAAAAGAATTCGTGAGCAGGGAAAGAACTATGACCGTGATGAGGCAGCTCAAGTTTGCGGTAATGAATTGAACAGGATGAAAAATGACGGTGGACCAGCTGCAAATGACACCTGTGGAAAAATTTTCAACAAGTACGGGACTCACGTGAATAAGGGAGAGGAGAAAACCAATGGCCACCAATATCCAAGGAAAAACGATAGCTCCGAGTGGATTTCCAACAGTCGACGCACTCATGTGGACGAGGAAGAGGAAACGATGAGGCGCCAGTCTTGGAGAACAGTTTCCGGCAAGGAAAACGCTAGCGGAATGTCTAGTGCAAAGGCGACGTGTAACCAAGTTAATGTACATGAAATAAATTGCAAGAATGATGTTCATGTAACGCTGGAGAAATACTCTCCAAGGAGTTCATCTAAAAGTTTATCGAAGCCAATGCATAAAATTGGATTTTCCAATGAGGATCAGAATGATGGAATCAGAATCGGTGGACAGTATTCGAAAGTTAAGAATGAGAATGAGATCTCAGACAACTTTAGTAACATAAATGCAGCTGAAGTAAGAAATGGTCTTTATGACCATCAAAATGAGAATCAGAAGATTGACGTGGTGAAATATAAGTGCTCAGAGAGTCATAGAGGAACAACTCTATCCCGAAGTCATTCGGAAGATAGATGTCGACGAGAAGACTCCACTAAAAGGCTTCGCGAAGACATTGAGAGACATACAACAGATAAAAGAGGAAATTCCATTCGAGGCATGTCTTTCTTTTAAAGTTTTGCCATTTCTGTTATGAAGCGTATAAAAGTGGCACCTATTGTTCGATACAAAAGCGCTTTCAGGAACTCGAATCATTATTTTTTGTGCCACTTTTTTTTAAATATGCCTGAACTTTGCACTACAGCTAGCCAATGTTCAGGTTATTCTAAGGACAACAGTGCAAGTTCAAGAACCAGTCAGTGTAGACATTCAAAGGTACCCTCTTACGATGGTGAGTTCGCATAATACTAAGTTCGTTTTTATACGCGCTATGAATGCATTCTTTTAAAGACGTTTCGCATCGGCACCATTCTCCTAGAATGGATGATGGTAGAACTCACCGGAATAGAATCTCACTAGATAAGAATGCTCAACTGAAATCCCATCGGTCCACGAAGCCAGTTGAGGGCCATCAACAGGGTAATGTTTCGAGTAAAATACTGTACTCTCTCATTTGGATTCATGCAATAATTTAGTACTGAAGTGTTCATCACGAAGTGCTGATTCCACTAGAGACTGCAAGTATAGAAATCCTAGGGAAAGAAGTAGACCGAGAAGTAGAAGTAAGTTTTCGTCATCAGAATATGGGCTTACCACATTCCAATGGGACGTAATTTTCATCGGCTTTCACGTATTTTTCGTTAATTGGAGTACTTGAAAACATGAGAAAGGAAAAAAAGGAATTATAAAGGAATTATAGGAGCGGCTCCTGACTGTCGTTGTCGAAGTGGTAACCTTTTGAAATTCGAATTAAAATGGAATTGGAAATCAAATATTTAGAATTGTTAGCACAAACGCTGCAGTTGTAAACTTCAGCAATTCATAAACACTAGACGACACCATCTATGTGGCTGATTAAAGTCGTCCTGCTTGTTCAACTCTTGCTCAAAATACGAAAGTCGATAAAAGAAAGCAAAAATTAACGTTTTTGGTGTTGCAAAAATTAGAATTTTAACTCTTTTCAACAGAAGAGGTTGTGTAGGCATGGAAATCGTAATAATGTGCCTATATACAATTTGAAATCAACTCACGTCGTCGCGACTGTGTTAGTAAACACAAAGTAATCGTTCTTTAGTATTCTGCAGCAGGTACCTTTTCATGTTTTTGAATCATAGCTGTGGTATTCTAGGACAGCATGTTGGAAGAAATCCTGCTGACGGTGAAGCGAAATCCAAATCGCCATTACGTAGTCCCAGAGAGAAACGAAGGAAACGCTATGTATCTCCTCTCAGGAAACACTGCAGAAATGTAAATTCTGTAAAATGTGATACTGCTCCCATTCCAACTAGCGATTTGATTGTTGTTGACGAGGAAGATGTTGAAGACGGGGAAATTGTAGAATAGATTTTAGTTAATATTTAGTTAAACTCATCTCTAGTCCACTTTCTCATCTCATTTTTGGTGGTTTTGCTCGAGAAGATTTATCCCCAGTGCTACGGTAATTTGAAGATTTCCTTTAATAGGTATGGTGAAGTGAGATGCTTTGTTGTTTAAGGGCCTTCTTTTTGCTTAGTTTATTTTCATCTTCTGTGATATAATGGAAATGTAAGGAAAATGAAAGCAGTTTGTTGTTGAATTGTATCGTCACTGCGGAGAGCTTCCTATAAAACTATGATATACTTTTATAACTATGATTTAAATACTTTTATTGAGCTCTTTCTGTTACTAGCTAAGCAAATATCAGTGGCAGTGATTCTTCAGCGTCACCTTTCTTTTTATCAGAAAGAGGCAAGTCGTTTCCACTAGCAGCTCGTCGTTTCCTGAAGCTGTTACTTTATTTGTGAAAACCGTCTACCTACATCTTCTAGATGTTCTACTTGATTGCTGGCAGTACTCCAATATTTTTCAGCACTGACATCCAACTGGGATTACTAGTGCCTTCATGTGTGATAAGATCACAAGCTATAAGGCTGCGCCATGCGTCTCCATGTAGTCAAGGGTCGAACTCGTACCGAAGGCAACCATGTGCTTTGGGTGAGACGCATTTGAATTCAAGAGATTCATTACGTATACATGCTACGTTAAAATGATTTATACTTTTTTATATACATAGGTCCACACAGGTCCCTCATATGAGGGATCTCGAGCCGGTTAGTCGCGACGATACGTGGCGCGTCCCAGGTGGCGGATAAGGGGTTAATCACAGACCAAAAGCGACCTTTGCTTCCCTGCGACTTAAATGGGTCCAGTGGATGGACCCCCTGTTTCAACTGCGCCGGTTTGGCACATACTTTCCGTATTTGAAAGGCGTATTTATGCATGCGTGTATGGGTGCGTCTTCGAGTCAGTTCGGCCAAAAGTCTGCAGTCAAGTGACAGGGAAGTATACGGGAGGCGATTAGGAATCGCCTCCAACAAATAAGCTCCATGTCCCCTCTGGGAGAGCCTGGGAAGCTATCCGTGAGTATAACCAGCCTCCACGTTCAGAGCTCAGCAAGCTATCGGCTCATTCAACATCTTGACGCTAGCCCTATGAAAGTCGAGAGTTCGAAAGTCACCAAGAGACGTCTGTCTCCAGAAACTTGAGCTAATACGCTAGCGTGGAATCGCCCGAGCTGCAGGCAACCGCGAACTAACGTCCGAACATGCGAAACGATGCAGACAGACGATAAAAGAAGATCTTAAAGAGAAAAGAGCAGCAGTAATGATCGAAGCGGCAGAGGCTGGAAAAACATTTGCAAAGACCACCGATGATTCGCCGATTACAAGACCAAGATGGTTGCACTACGACGTCCAGGCGGAACAATTACAACGTCCAGAAGGCAATGGAGAAAATCGTTCACGAATACTACTCAGATCTCTTCGATAGCCACTTTCTGTCATATGAAATAACGGATGGATATGTTGCACCATCTTGCTTGCTTTTTGTCGTCTACAAACTTTCCACTCGAGTCATCTTGAACAGGATTGACAGAACACTGGACGAAGAGCAGCTATGTGAAAAAGCAGGGTTTAAAAAATGGTTTAGTACGTTAAACCACATCCACACGATAACAATACTCACTGAAATATTTCGAGAGTACAAAAGATCTCGCTCTGTCTCACGTTCATCGATTTAAGGAAGGCCTTTGACTCAACCGAGATTGAAGCAGTCATGGAGGCCCTTGAAAGTCAAGGAGTCCCTACTCAGTACATAAAGATTCTTCGTGAGCTGTGCAAAAATCTCACAACCAAGATATCACTATTCTAAAACGATATTAACAGCGACGTCTGAAGAGGGGTTAGCGAGGCGATACCATTTCGGCGATACCAAAATTGTTTACCGCTACGCTCCAGAACATCATGCGAACATTGGAGTGGGATAATATGGTTTTGAAAATCGATGGTCGGCATTTGCACCATCTTCACTTTGCTGATGACATCGTCCTTATAACTCTAAGCATTAGCCAAGCGGAACGAATGCTGGCCGACTTTGATAAAGCCTGTGGGAAAAATGGTTTTCGACTAAATCTCAGAAAGTCGACGTTTAAGAGGAACGAATTAGTCTCGTATGCCCCATTCACGCTCAACGGAACGAATATCTCGGAATGCTCCAGTTATGTCTATCTAGGTCGGGAAATCAATATGATGAACGACTTAGCTCCAGAACTGAGCAGAAGGAAACGAGCGGCTTGGGGATCTTTCAAGAAAATCGATGATGTAGTGGAGAGAACAAAGAACACCCGACTTCGTGCCCACCTTTTCGACTCAACGGTTCTTCCTGCCCTAACTTATGCGTCAGAAACCTGATCGCTACGCAAGCAGGATGGAAGATCACTCAGCGTTATCGAACGCACTGTCGAAAGGACGATGCTAGGAGTATCCCGTTCCACATAAGTAAGGGATGGGATCCGAAGCTCCGATCTACGTCAACGATCGAAAATCAAAGATGCCGTTCTATACGCCAAACAGTCGAAGAAAAAGTGGACCGGACACGTAATATGTATGAATGACAGCCGATGAACAAGAGCGGTTAGTGACTTCCTCGGGATCTCAAACGTACTGCAGGAAGACTACCGACCCGATGGTCAGAGTTCTTCATGAAAAGCCTAGAAGAAAGATATGATGCTCAACGAGTGCCTAGAGCGAACAGAACCCACTGGGTTACTCTTTCACGCGACAAGAAAAAATGGAAGATTTACTGACGCCCTCTGGAGTCAGTCGACGATCAGCGGAACTATAGATGATACAGGTGGTATACATAGATAAGTGGGCTTGTAGGTGCACGGATTGTACTACGCTCGTTGAAACCTTTACCATTAGAGGACCGGAGATTTCCATTCGCCCGCTGTTCTATGCTGCGCTGAGTAAACCCCTACATCTATTCCGGGCGAGCCGGAGAAGCTACACATCAAAATATTCGCTCTCCTTCGCAGAGCCTACGGAGCTCTGCGTAAATACCTTATTCAAAATGAGTAAAATAGTAGTATAATTCTTATTCTTATTCTTATTCTTTGTAGTATAATTCTCTAAATTATGAGAGCACAGCGACCACTACTCATGCTTGCCTGAGGAGTGTGGACACTGTGCTGTTGGTATCCGCTCGAATCATGCTTTGGTTATTGAAGATACAGAGGATCCAATAAGATCTCGAAGTCTCCGTACATGTAAAAACATTTTTTGATCCCTTGTTCACTTTATGTTTATTGAACTGTGCGAGACTACTTTACGTTACCCATGTGGCCATCACTCCATTGTGCTACTAATGTTTTGTTAAACGCATAAGATTCTTCTGCTTACCCATAGTTTCTCCACATTTGTTGAATGATGTCCGATGTGATGACTTCATTAGCATGAGCGCTAATCATGTTGAAAATCACTAACATGTCCGCGTTAATTTGGTACTGACAAAAGTCGTTCATCAATGTTTCGTCGGTAGATGATGACTTGATGAATCTTTAATGAATATCGATTGGTATAAGAAACCATGCAAAACAGCCCTTAGCCCAAAGTCCTAACCCTTAGTCACCAAAATCATGAGAAATTATACGATTGCAAGTGGGATAACGGTTGTAGTAAAGTAATATTCTAGTCGTTTTCTCTCTTAGCAATCGCGAGGTTGTTTAACAGCATACGTTTACTTCCATACAATAACACACATACAACACAATCATAGCTGACGTTTCGGCAGAATGGCCTTCTTCAGAGCTACTAGGTCAGACACTTCAACAGCACAAACAGAAAGATGAAAATCTGAGCGATAATTACAAGATCTACGGCTTCTCGAAAAAACCCACCGCTTTTTTCATCTGTCTTCCACCGAGGAAGAACAGTCGCTTAGAGTCGCATATGGCTGACAGCTGCAGCACTCCCAATCAAGGATCGATAGGAAGGTAAGGGGCGAGATCCCGCGTGATCTCCAGGCATCCCTCCCTGCTATTCATTGTAGGATTTTTGGCATCTATCCAAAAAGGTTTACGCGTTGGTGTTTTAGTATCCCGTGCGAAGATAGCGACTTTTATATCAAAATCGTTTCCGCTATGCTTTTGTATCCTATGCGTCCCTAGTGGCGTGCCTTGTTTTGCTTTTCGTTTGCCATAGGTGTTCTTTTATGTGGATACATGAAGGTCTGCCCGTTTCGCCAATATAATCGTCTCCGCAAGTACCACAAGAGATCAGATATATCGTGCCTTAACTCATGCGGTCACCGTCCCTGCCATAAGGGCAAATTACGCAATTTTGTGTTTCACATAGACGGTCATACAAGCGGTTACGAACTAACTGGCGACGAAGAGGAGTATTCAGTGGTATTTCAATTATTGCTACCGATTCCTCTAGACCTGTGCTACTTAAGCATCGCTTCATCGCTGCACTTATTTCAAGGGTAATGAATGGCAAAATAAATGGGAATTTGTTTCCGCCAAACTGTTCCTCTTGGAGCGTTGTTCTCCCTCTAAACTTATCTCATGGGTTACAATTTCGTAGCCATTGGAGACAGCTATTTTCCGACCCAAGTCGCGTGATTCTTCCTTTACTTCCTTACTTGTGCACACAGAGGTGGCTGGTTGAAACAAGTTTCCCCTCTTTGTGTGTAAAGGGGGGGAAGAAGGGGAATGAACCAGGATGCCTTTGTTACTTCGGTTTCGGTACCACTCTGTTATGTGACCGTTACTTGACAAGTTAATTTGAACGTTTAGAAACCGGAGCCAGTCGTTTTTCGGTTTCTCCCGGAAGAACTTGATGTACTCTGACTGCTCGTTCAATAATTCAAAGCATTTGTCCATCTCCCCCTGTGTAGAGAACAATCGTCTATATATCTGCAGTAGAGTAGCAGCCGGAGACCGAGAACTGGGGCTTCCACTCTAGACATAAACGCAATGGCAAGGCTTGGTGCCAGTCGCTGTCCCATTGCCAGCCCTCTTATTTGCGCGTAGTGTCTCCCAGACCATCTGAAAATCGAGCAGTTTAAGCACTCCTTTAAGAGAGCCATGAGCTGCTGGATGGACAAGCCATGCATGTGTATTCCTCCTTCATGTTCAACAAGAAGTTCGAAGATGGCTGCATTGCGGAGTCATTCGATGCGTTGGTGTACAGCGCGGTAACGTCGAATGACTCCATCACGTACGCGTTATTAGGAGACTCGTCACGTAGACGTTCTAGGAACATTTGGGTGTTCGTGAGGTGGGCTGGAATGTGGTTAAGCAGCTGGGTTAGTATTAGGCTTAAGAACCAGGTTATTCTATCCGTTGGCCCGTCTACACAGCTGATGATGGGTCTAACCTTGAATGATGATGGATTGGCTGACGCAACATGATCAGAAGATACCAACTTATGTGTCTTAATAAGTAGGTATAAGACGGGACATGTTGGTTTATTGATCACAAGGTGTGAAATAACCGATAATTTTAAGCCCGCAGCGTTGCCACGCTGACCCATTGCATTAACTTCCGGTAATGATGTTTATATTCCTTTCAGAGGATGGGCGATATAGGGTAACATCACTAAGATGTTCCTCCGTTATCTTAACATCCAACTGGCGAGGGGCCCAATTCTAAAACCGAGCGCGCATTCTCAGCTATTTTCATGCCCCCAAGTACCGTGACTCTAGACTTTTTTGGTGCAGCATCAACCGTATTTTGACTCCTAGCAAAGTTCGTTTCTCTATGGTTTCTTGAAGCCGAGACACCCGAATTATTCAACAGATTCTCAAACTTTCGCTACAAGGCTATTTTGGCATTAGACCTTCGTATCGATCGTTGATTTGGGGTGCTGCAGTCGTCAGCCATATGCGACTCTAAGCTGCTGTTCTTCCTCGGTGGAAGACAGATGAAAAAAGCAGTGGGTTTTTTCGAGAAGCCGTAGATCGTGTAATTATCGCTCAGATTTTCATCTTTCTGTTTGTGCTGTTGAAGTGTTTGACCTAGTAAGTTGCGTGTTAGTGTACCCTTCCAGGCTCTGAAGAAGGCGATTCTGCCGAAACGTCAGCTGCGATTGTGTTGTATGTGTGTTATTGTATGGAAGTAAACGTATGCTGTTAAACAATAAAAGTTGGGATATCTTGCATTTTTACCAACTTAGGAAATTTACTGTGGTGGACAGACAGACGAACAGAGAGAGAGAGGGAGAGAGACGACCAATAATGTTTTCGAAACCGTCCTGATAAATAGATCTAAGACCGAATTTCCATGCTGTTTAATTTAGTTCAACAAAACGCAAAAGGTGATTTAGTTGTAGGCAAAGCGGACAGTACCGATGGCCTAGTAGAGTTGAATTCTCCCTCCAGGGTTTCCTTTAAGTTGTTTGACCACCCGATCGTCCTTATCTTCCTCATATGGCTTTCATATCCTGTTCTAACTGTCTACTTACGGCTCTTATCCATCGTTTGTCATTAGAACATGTCATGTGAACGGTCCACATTGTTTTCAACATCCTGACATATGAAAATGAGACTTTAATCATTAATCGTCGACGAAGTCGGAACTTCGGGTCTTCGCTTTCACTTACATGATATGCGTTACTCCTACGACCATCGCATTCAATAGTCTTATCACTTATCATTCTCCATGCTCTTCATTAGGTCTTCGATGATTTTGCACGCACTCTAGGTTGCTCACCTAGGTCATTTCTTCTTGCTCTGGTCAGTAACAGCCATTCATCATGTGAGATTCCTAGTCAAGATTTACATACCCTAAGCTTAAGGTATATTCGTTGTGTTCAACATGAACTGGGCATTACCTAGCAATCCTTTCCTCAATAAACATCGTCCTTTGGACGTTCAACCGAAGAACACGTTCAAGCTGGTTGGCATACGGACGATGTCACTGCCAAGGCAAAGTTGGTTCCCTCACTAACTTTCATCTCGTGTTATCTCATCTTACTTTTCTCAAGATATTTTGAAGAGCTGCTGTGAATAGTTTACGTGAGATATCATCGCCTTGCAGAACTCCACTCATTAAGTCCGTTGTAGAATGATGAGGTTTTGTTCTCGATATTTCTATTCAGCTCATGAAGGGTGTTTGTATATTAAACACAGACGCCTTACTTGTCTAGAACCTCCATAACTGTTTGAGTTAGGGAATGGAAGGTTGGATCAAGGACACTGGATCGATTCGACGTGTAGTTGAAGGAGACACAGACTCAGCTGCGCTACACGCGCCCTTTTTACCATTCCTTTTTATACTTAGAAATTGTTTAATGCTCGGTCAAAAATGAATACTCATAAATATTTACTACTAAGCTACTTGCTGGAGTATAATGTAAAATGAACTTACGTACCTTTGTACGTATTGTAATTTTTGCGTGTTCACTCGCGTATAGTATGCCAGATTGATGGCGTCGATAGCTGTGACAAATCCCACAACGATGAACCAGAAATACAGAAAGAGGAAAATCTTCTCATTAAACATATTCAGTGATAACACACACTGAATAGAGTAACGTTGAGAGTTTCCGAGAACGCGAACCTGATATTGAACTGTTACTAAGATTATTATTAATAATACTGATATTACCACAATATTGCTGAGATGTTTGCAAACTTCAGATCGCAGGTATCCGCGGTGGAGAACGAACGCGCTATTGTCATTTTCGGTGAGTAATGCGCTCACCACCACATCATGGGGGACCTTCGTTTCGCCTGTCTCTCAGCTAGTTCTATCGTTCAGCGCCATCAGCAATCACCTGTCAGCGGGACTGATCTGTAGGGCTCACATTGGCATTGAACCCGCTTAAGCTGAGGCTGTAGTTAAATTCACAATGTTTCGGAAAAAATCCGAAACACCCTACCGCAGGCACTTGCGGTCCTGAGTTTTGCAAATATCTCAGCAATATTGTGCTTGTATTTCGCTTAATGCCCTGCCATAAAAATTATGGAAGGCAGAAAATAAAAAGTAAACATTGTGAATACTGATATTGTTACTGCATCTATTATTGTTAGTATTAAGGACCTTCCTAACGGTTTACCACCTCATTGTGGCTGGGAGGTTGCCCTGGGTGTCAAGCTGCCATGTACAGCGGGGGATTCATCCACCCAGCAGGGTCTCTCAAAATGAGGAGGAGTCCGGCGTTTCCACTAGAAAGCCCAACCAAGAGTAAACCAATACCACGCCATTGTCCTGGTATTAAAGGACGGCGGCTGCCTGTGGTGGAGATGACATGGGCGTACTATGGCTAGGCTGACCTGCGGACTCTCGGGAACCACATTGGCTAAACCAGCAAAGCTTCGAAAAAATAGAAACAATACTAGCGCTCGCAGAACTAATGGAGACGAACCATCCAAGTATCCAAGTATTGGGGACTGGCTGTGTGAGGTACACTGGCTGGAGGCAGCCCCTACAACACACACGTGGGGATTGATTTGATCTCTTGCCTTGAGATCATCTAGCCTTCCATCGCTGCAAAGTTGCCAGTTTGTTATCAAACTTGTTTGGGGAGATAACAAAAAGGCTGACTTGTTACATTAGTAACCCGTCTTTATGACATATAGGCTAGATCTGCACTCAATCAGCTCCATGATCCCTAAAGGAGTCGACTGGATCGCGCAACTCTCAGATCATAGTCATTACTATTGAAAAGAATAGAAACGTTCGAAGATGGTCAGACCTTTGAGGATTTTCAGCGGAGGTCTGCAATTAATTGTATTGCAAGAGTTCAGCCAAGGTGAGGCTCGTGCACACCAGGTGATCCGAGTTTGTGTAGATCCTTTCGATTTTCCGATGATGTCGTACTGACACAATAGCAAAAGGTCCAAGTGATGACAGCGGAATGGTTATGAAGAAAATGGTATGGGAATGTTTGATCACAGCTTGACACTGACTTCTGGAAGTACTACGTCGCACCCATCTTGACCATGAGACCTGAGACCACAAAGTTGCCTCATCTGTAACTTCTTACTATAGGCAGTTTTCGTTTGTTTCGGATTGAGTACGATTTGTAACCATGAGACAAGCTGCTTCTAGAGCGAAAACAATTGCTGGCGCTGGTTTACTTTTAGATAGCCGTTCCATTTGGGATATTGAGCTTTTTCTCAACGTACCCGACCGTACTGTATGTCACACTCCGACACCCAACTACATCCTGTTTCAAAATCTAAAACTTTCTTGGCTGCGGTATTTCGAAAAACGCTTATTAGTTCTATCGAATATTATTACAAACCTGGAAATCGCACATTGCTATACGTGGAAAATTACCTGAAACGTAGAAATCATTCAAATGGTCAAGTTCGGTGCTTCTGAGGAAAAGTTATAAGTTGATATGAATGGATTTATGTAGAGTGCATTTCATTTTCTTATTTTTATTGTGGAAGTTTCATGTTTCTTCACGAAAAACCTTCATTATCGTCGCTGAACGATTTCGACCGTTTTCCAGGAAATGTTGTCAGGATTAAACGGTTCTCGACCACTGCTCATTCCATGAGCCCATGAAGAAAGGTTGTTCTACTTATTTTGTTTCTGTTTTTCTTATAAAAATAAAGGATAAAGCTCTCGGCGTTGATCAATCCCTGAGAGATGCCCCATGCATTCAACTTCACTAAGCATCGTTGAAGGTGACTGAATGCATATTAGGCGTTTACACTGAGTCGCCTAGGCCTACCGATGTATCGAGCCAGTGCTGCTATCCTTCCAGACAAACCTGGTACCAATTTGCCGACCTCGGATGGTGGAAGGTTCGGTGGGCCACAATCACATTTTTCTTATATGGAAGTAAAATAAAACTAACCGCTAAGCTCCCAATCGGTGCCAGTAAGGATGTCGCTGAGTATGTGAATACCCCAATATGGATCGTTTTGTCCAAGAAATTTATTCATCATAATAAATTGCATGACTAGATTGATCACGTAGAGAATCTTTGTAATCAAGTAAACACTGAAACACTTATGCTTAATTTAATTGGAATCAACACGGTTTTCATTAAACACCGTGCAATTTGCCGACCTCGGATGGTGGAAGGTTCGGTGGGCCACAATCACATTTTTCTTATATGGAAGTAAAATAAAACTAACCGCTAAGCTCCCAATCGGTGCCAGTAAGGATGTCGCTGAGTATGTGAATACCCCAATATGGATCGTTTTGTCCAAGAAATTTATTCATCATAATAAATTGCATGACTAGATTGATCACGTAGAGAATCTTTGTAATCAAGTAAACACTGAAACACTTATGCTTAATTTAATTGGAATCAACACGGTTTTCACTAAACACCATTTTTATTCTTAGCGCTGAGCAATATGGAACTTGTACCAACTAAATATTACTAATCGATAACTATTCTTTGTCTTAACCGTTTTTTGTTTACTGCCTACTCTTTTTAATGGCAGGGTATATTGCTAAATATAACTTTAACTGGGTTTCACTGAGAGTTTTGCAAATATCTCAGCTTCATTAAAGTTATATTTCGCAATACACCCTGCCATTAAAAACAGTAGGCAGTAAACTAAAAAACGGTTAAGATTGTGATTATAACTGGGGCCTCAGCTTAACTGGTTTCATTGCCGATTTATGCTCCCCAGATCAATCCCGCTGTTGGGTGATTGCTGATGGCAAAAGATCGATAGAACTAGCTGAGAGACAAGCGAAACGAAGGACCCGCATAGTGTGGTAGTGAACGCGTTACTCCCCGTAAAGGACAATAGCGCGTTCGTTCCCCACCATAGACACCTGCTGTCCAGAGTTTTGCAAACTATTGTTTGTATTAATAAAATTAACATCTTTTCAACAATCATCCTGTGAGCTCTCAGCAGTGACTCACATATGGAAATTGTTGTAGAAGAGTATGGGAAAATGAGTTATAGTAATTAAAGAACCTTCTATTCGAAAGACGTCTTAAGGATTCTCGTTTTTTAGGTTCAGAAACATCGAACGAACTTGCAAACATATGTGCCATTGAGCTGACCAAGCCTAAGAACACGTGTAAGAAGAGTAGCGCCGTCTTGTCGTGTCATTTGAAGCTGAACACTGTCCTCCAGATGTGTACAAATCGCCGCCACTTTTTTCTCCTTTCCTGAATCCTGTAAAAAAATCGCTTACTAGTAAAAAAGAGGACTCGCCAAGGAAGGCGCTATGTAGCGATTACGGTGTTCATCCTCTGATTCTAAGTTTATCATCAGTGGACCACAGAGTTTATGTCTCAGCAGTACTTTAAGGACAGCTAAGACCCTAATTCAATGTACTCTTCAATAAAAAGATATGAAGAAATTAAAGGTAAAGTCTAAAAGTATGAAGGATTCGGTAGCCTTCAACTCTTCTAGAAGTCCTATGCATTCAATTCTCATCATAGTGTTGACTGAGTGCATATCTGGCACGTTCAATAATTTGTCATGGTGTATCGACCAGTCAGATCAGAGTTTTCATTTCCCTGTATAAGGATGTTACTAATTTTCCAACCTTTGCAACTAAAGGCAAACAGCAACAAATTATCCTAATCTCACAGAGTTTTTGAGGAGAAACAAAGAAAAAAGAAGCTGTACTAGACTTTCGTATCATCTTATCGAGGGAGATAACCAACTTTTTAGATAGAGCTTACGGATGATTTTGGTAGAATACATAAGAAATATCACAATTTTTAAAGCATTTACTTCACTATAAGGAAAAGCAGAAGGGAACGAGCGGCTTGAGGGGCTTTCGAGAACATCGAGGATGTAGTGAAGAGAACAAAGAACGCCCGACTCCGTGCCCACCTTTTCGACTCTACGGTTCTTGCTGCCCTAACGTATGCGTCAGAAACCTGGTCGCTACGCAAGCAGGATGAAAGTTCACTCAGCGTTATCGAACGCGCAGTCGAAAGGACGATGCTAGGAGTATCCCGTTTTACACGAGTTAGGGATGGGATCCGAAGCTCCGACTTGCGTTAACGATCAAAAATCAAAGATGCCGTTCTGTACGCCAAACAGTCGAAGATAAGGTGGGCCGGACACATAATGCGTATGAATGAAAACCGATGGACAAGTGCCGTTAGTGACTTCCTCGGGATGTCAAACGTGCTGCAGGAAGACCACTGACCCGATGGTCAGAGTCTTTCACGAAAAGCTAGAAGAAAGATATGATGCTCGACGGGTCCCTAAAGCTAGCAGAACCCATTGGGCTATTCTTGCATGCGACAGGGAAAAATGGAGGATTTACTGGCGCCCTCTCGAGTCACTCGTCAATCAACGGGACTACAGGTGACAGGTGATAAGGAAAGTAAATGCAGCCTAGGCTGTAGAAGTTACTGTACTAAAGAAAAGACCGAAAATTCTTAGTGGTTAAGTTTTGCACTCTTCTGATACAGTCTTGCCAACGGTTGGCTGCCTCATCGTGGGTGAGAGGTGTTCCTTGTAAAGCACGAGGATTCGTCGCCACAGCAAAGTCTCCCTTGTCCTTGCCTAGAAGGAGTCTAGCGTTTCCGTCAGGAAGCCCAGCTAAGACTAAACCAATATCAGGATTCGCCACCGTCCTGCTACCAGACTAGTCGAATGGTGTGGTAGTGACGACTTGGAGCCGATTTTGGCCTGGCTGACCTCGGGACGCCAGGGAATCGCAATGGCTAAACTAGCAGAACTCCGCAAAAGTGAAGATTATACTGGGCCCCACACCTTCAGTGAAAACGGACCATCCAAGTATTCAAGTACTCAAGTAATTCTTCTGATATGCACCCAATTACTTTCAGTCGAATATTCGATAGACGGTTGATCAAATTCATCTTTTCTGCAATGTTTCTATTTCTTTCTCGTCTAAGCGCTTTTTGGTTCCTATCAGAAATTAATGTGCGCAAGTAGCACAGTGGTCATAGGTGCTCTGCAATAAACACGTAGTCATTGGTTCAGCCACGCGCTCAGGTCTCACCAAGTTACTCATCTCTCCATGATCGACAGATTAGTACTGGACTTGCCGGAAGGATGAAAGCCCTGACTTGACACATCGGAAGGCCACCTCAAGTTATTGTATAGACCAGATAACCATTTAATCATCTCTGCGATCTTTAATGGTGGCGAAGTGAATTAATGACACATCGCTCACGGCTTGATCGGCCCTAAGAGATTTATCTTTTTTTTTTCTTAATAAAAAGCTACTTTAGGGCACGCAGTTATGGACTTTGTCAACTCTGCCAGTCTCCCTAGTAGACCCGATATGTAAGGTCTGGTTGGATTTGTAGTAGTAGGTTCAGCGTCCAGGAATGAAGTGCAGTTTTTCCACCACTTGACCCACATTTCCTATAGTCTATGTTCTTCTCGTTGGCGAATTTTTCATGAATATCTAGAAATGTATGTTACCTCTGATGTTTCTGCGGCAATTGCTAGTCGGACGAGATTTTCAACATTCAAACCAGATTTGTTGTTAACTTGACTCCAGAAAATCACTGGAAGGTAGAAGAATGCCGCTTCCAAGGCCATGATGAACGGTACCCATTGATAATAAATTAGCTGTTGTGAGACCCTTAAACGGAGTCAATTCAGGATATGTTGACTGCCTGCTGCGAATTCTGCCAATAATATGAGCATTCTTCAAACGACTGACTGTCTCATAATGTGGAATATAACCATAATGATGCTGAGATGTTTGCGAAACTCCAGACCGCTGGTGTCTGCAGTGGGTATCGAACACGCCATTAACCGTTCCAGGGGCTATATCTCAGCACCATTATGGTTATATTTCACATAATAGCCTCCCATTAAAAAAATGGTGGGCAGTAAATAAAAAAATGATGACATTGTGATTTATATTACAGCTTTAGCTCAACTGAGTTCAATGCCGATTTGTGCTCTCCAGATCAAACAATCCCGTTGAAGGATGATTGCTGATAGCACCTATAGGTCGATATCACGGCTGAGAGAAACACCAAACGAATGACTAGCATGCTGTAGTAGTGAAAACGTTAGCACCGGAAAGCGTAATAGCGTGTTCGGTCCCCACCGCAGACACCAGCGATCCGGAGTTTTGCAAATATCTCTGTATCATTATGTTTATATTTCACATAATACCCTGCTATTAAAGAAAAGTGTAGGCAGTAAATAGAAAGCGACGACATCGTTTTACAATGATTGTCCACGGAATTCCAACTGCGATGTGCATAGGAAGTTCATGCCCTCATCATGGTCTCAAGCGAGTCCTACTTTTTTATCTCAAAACACTACTAAGTGTAAACCTTTAGTTTCATTCACCAAGAATCACTATCGTCCTGGTAGCAAGCTAGTCACACAAACATCAGTGCAATGCACGCCGAGGACTAAACATGGTCCTCACCTAAAAATACCCTAGTAAGGCTACCTTAGAGAAAGCAAAGAAATGACATATAGCACAAGTGGCAATAAAGCAGCTTTAAAATCTTATGATCTAGACGGTCTCGTCTAAGATGCCATTCGCAGTTGGAAGCTGATGGAAAGAAGGAATTCATGAATATTATTTCTTGCCCTAGATTACAACACCAGAGCAATTTCCTCAGGTGCTAATTTTCACTATCGTCCAGATAGTGCAGGTCGAGTCGAAATTTAATCAAGTTATAAAAGAATAAAAGTAAAGAGACGAACACAAGCCAATTAAATGACCGGACGTGTCAACCGTGAAGAAGAAATCCTCCCAGGAAGTGCTAATGATATAGCCTACATCGGTTACCTTATAGTTATCCATCTATTCAACATTTATGGGTTTCCCTCACCTTTCTTGGTTATTTCCACGTGAAAAGAATTTTGCTACCATTAACTGCTAATTCTGAGCTTGTGCAACTGATAAGAACGAACTTCCAACAAGCAATCTTATAAAATTTTCCTCAGGACTTTAACATCATAACATAGAAGGCCACAGTATTTCAATACAGTATCGTAATTCAGAACAGGAAAACTTTTAAAAAAGTGAAAACCGCTGATATGCTCTTTACAAGAAGTTTTCTTTCCATGGATATTCCAGAAACCGAGTATCCTTTAACCTCAGTATGACTAATCAACAATCAACCAATCATCTTTTTATTGATAAGCTAATAAGAGGTTCATAAAAGGAAACTATTCGGACAAGGTTTTGGTATTTCGCTTTACCTCAGAGCCATTTTGGTCCGACCCGATGATCCACAGTTCTTCTTTCTTCCGATGCTGTTCTTCGGGATCGTACAGAGTGGAATTTAGTAGGGAACATTGTTTCGTAAAAGTTTCCACATCAGAAAACGGCACAAAGGATTTTCTTCTGTGAAACCTGAGCTGTTGTCAAGAGCATGAAAAAAGGAATAAACTTGAAAAAAAACCAGTGGAGGTTATCGTGCATGGTTGTCCTGTCCAAGATGGCCGGATCTTATTGACTTCAATTACGATAGGAATTAGAATTTAGTTTTTATTTACCGTCTAATCTTTTTTCATTACAAGATACTATGTGAAGCACAACCACAAGGATGCTGATATATGAGCAAAACTAGGAACCTACTTTTGGTTGTATTTCACATAATACCCAGCCATGAGAAAAGAATAGGCGGCAAATGAAAAATTAAGGTATTATGAATTTGATTGCAGCTTCAGCTTAGCTGGATTCGATGCCCATTTGTGCTCTCCAGATCATTGCCGTTGATGGATAATCGCTGAAGGCACTGTTGGGGTAAGAAACTGGGCGAGAGAAGGCCAAACCAAAGGCTTCGATTGGCGTGGTGGAAAGAACACGTGCGTCCGGTATTGGTAGTTCCGGGTTCGAAGACCAATGTCCCGAGTTCTGCTCAATGTGGTCTACAAGATATTCACGATCTCTCCGGTATTGGTAGTTCCGGGTTCGAAGACCAATGTCCCGAGTTCTGCTCAATGTGGTCTACAAGATATTCACGATCTCTATCTTATAACGCATATTACGCTTAATAGTTGAGTAAATAGGATTCCAACAGATATGATACTTCATGAACCGTATTCAGAAATTTGGCCAGGTTTAGAGAAATCTGTGGAGAATACCATCTCTCTCCATTGATTATGAAAAAGCGTTCGACTACGCCAAAGAGAATGTCGGCAAAAGCGATTACGTCCCATATGCGAGATCCAACACCCTTGGAATTTACGACGAAAATACAGCCGTTAAACTAACCTTTCATTTTATACATAGAAAAAAAACATCGACAAAGTGACATCATATCACCAAATATGTTAACCTCCATACTGTGGCGAATAATGAACTAGCATTCGTAGAAACAATAAGGGCATTAACACTGATGGAAATTTCCAGACAAACTTCATCTTGTCGGCGACCATCTTCTCTAGCTCTTGCAAAAAAGAGATGTGCTGAAGAAACACAGCAAAGCTGAAGCGTACCAGTTAATGACAAAACCTTCGATGGAAAGGCAAACAAATCGAACCAGGTGGTTCCCTGATTATAGAGAATGAGAGCAACCATAGGCAGAGGTTGCGCTGCCCAGAAAAGCCGACGTAAATAGAATTCTGCGCTCGTATTTTTGACGCAATGGTCAGAACAACTATGCACAAAAGATGTGGGTTGGGCTGACAATTCAACCACACCCAGAATTCTACGCGTCATCCACAGAGTGCTCGTGTCGAACTGGACAATTTTAATACTTGAAAGCTATTTTGTACTAATGATCCAGGAGAATTCACATAGAAAGCAAAGCAGATATAGGCTCATCTTTTATGGAGAAATTACTACGTATGGACGAGGAAAAGAGTGAAGTGGACTACACGAGGGCTGAATTCTACTCTAGGACGATTATCTACAATATGGATTGACGTGTTTATCGCTTACTTCAACCATTAGTATCCACAGCTGGAAACGACTTTGGATTACATAATGGCACGAGCTAGCGCCACCACGGTTGAAACAAACAGCGAAGTATCGCGAAGGAAAACAACGAACTGAAAATCAGCTGGGACTCTCATGATACGGCTAAGTGCTAATCGTCAAACTATCCAAATGATCCGAACACTGGATCTTTTTAATATCCACGACACGAGCATGGATAATCTAGATTGCCAACATTTCTTATTTACTCTGAAGTTTTCTTATCTAAAAAAGAATGAGAGATGAAGTAAGGAAGTTAAAAAGTGATGATGAAAACGATGATACCTCGTGTCAACAGATTCTGGAATCTTGTCATCTGGCCGCACCCAGTATGTGTTATATACGAAACAATAGTTTTCGGCATATTGCTCCCAGGCTTTTGTGAACTGTAAATGATAATGGAAATCAGATCTCTATTTAGTCATCTTCCTCGTTCCTTCCCTTTATTCCCGTCTCAGGGACATCTACTGATTCAATGATTTTTCTCTATTACTAGTGGTTTTTTTTCTATAAAAGTCATCTATTTCATTTCCAGAACACATGTAACAGATTCCTCAAGCATACGCTCCTTGTAGGTCTTCAACCACTTCGAATGGCCTTCGTAGGGACTGTTGCTGAAAAAGCGTACCCTCAACGCGGTATATTTCCCAGTTGCTGGTTTCGCTAACTATGTATTGGGCTAAGACGGCTACTCTTTAACGATCGTAGGAACCATCACTGCACCCATAAACAACACATTATGCAGTATAGAAGTTCAGATCTCTTCGACAGCTACGTCCATTTACCATGCAATCGATGTTAGAAAAGATGCGTATGTTGCCTCTGCAGTTCTCCCTTTCTGAGTTCAATTTACTACCCCGTTGGTGAAAAACTGTACAGCACTAGCATCATATACAACATCAATTTCCTAAAGCTCTTCATTCTATAACGTCGTCTAAAGCTGAATGTAGATTAAAAGCAAGTTGTTTAACTAGGCAGTGCCACCACGCAAACACTGCGGTGGAGTAACATATGAACGAAGGCTTAGAAAACCGAAGCGCTACAACAAGTGACAGACGGGTTCCAGAGTTTCAAGCAACACCGACAATTGAAGACTAGCAACGCTTCAGCGTAATCAGGATTTCGAACAACTGGTGAGGTAAACTCATATGAGACTTATCAACATCCATTTGCGATAAGTGGTCATCGACAGCTTTGCGCAGGGGTCAAACGTCATCAAGACCCCACAGACTCGTCCATCAGACTTCATCACCTATGTGAGTGCGACAACAAGGAGCAGAACCCATTGAGCAGTTGCAGCATGTGTCACGGATGACCGGATAACTCAACAATGTCACTTCGATTCTTTCGACGAACAGTGGCAGGACGGCTTTAAAAAATTGTTCCATGCGGTCAATAGTGCTTCATGGATTTTGTGTGATAAGGTCCGACCCCATAGAGAGGTCTAACTAGCCTAAACTGTAGACAAATTCAAAGCTAAATGACGTCTATCATCCAAATCACCAATGTTTTCACAACCATGAGCACACTTTCATCACGAATGAATCAGTAAATACAATCTAAACTTTTGAAATGGTTAGTGAAAACCTGTCAAATATTGAACGAAACAGAATCGTCCAACAAATCACCAAGATGACTTTTACCGTTTGATAGAAAAATCGTTTATAATCGTCATTTTTGCCATGATCGATTTCAAATTACAATCTATTATTATTTTTTCTTTCGGAAGCTTCTCCAATAGGACCACATCTATTGCGTTATTCTATTAAACAACCAGTGACTTAAGGTTAGCGGACACTCTTCGCTCGAGGGACACAAAAAACATCGTACTTCTTGTTCACAGTCTTGACAAAAAATCTGGTCATGAGATGCAGTTGAAGAGCGTGCATTGAAGACCCTCTGGATTCACTTGTTCATTTACACTCCTTTTTAATTCTATCGTTGAAACGCACTATCTGACAAGCTTACCCCGATGATCACTATTCAAAACTTAAAGCAGCAAGGACAGGTAGAGAACGGATCCAAAAGTTTTTTATTGGCATTATTTCTTTGACATGACGCCTAGCTAGAGCACCCAGATATGTTATCTTCATTTATGAGAAATGTATGCCATCAAGAGCAAAGGAAAAAAAGTGAGAATAAAACTAGACGCAGGTTGGATATTTTAAAGAATGTATTTTGAATATCAGGAGGCGGATAACATAGTGGTAGCGATGTCCGTCATCACGAGCATAGTGCTAGTTCGATTCCACTCTGGGCTAACAAAGCCTCTCATCTCTCCAAGGTCGAAAAGTTGGTGTAGGACTTGTCTAAGAAAAAATTACCACTCTCTGTAATCGAATTGGGAACGCTCCAGCCCGGCTATCTCAAGACTCCAGGGAGAATTTCTCGACCAGCATTCTACGACATTCAAAATAAATTGAAAAATCCTCAAGCAGAAACTAAAGCCACACGTAGAGTTGGAAGATCTTAGGCAGTCGAGGATGGAATGGATTCGAGGAAATGAATTAAATGTGAGATGCACTGGAATCCGCACAGTAGACATGAAGACGGGTTAAGTAAAATAAAATAAAATGAAAAAAGTAAATTCCTAAATACCTGTGCTGGTACCCAGCACTGTAATGGCGAGCCAACGTATTGCTTTGCAGTGATCGTTACCGATAATACCATAATCACCATTGTAGAATAGTAGTAATTGAGGCGATCTGTACCAAAATCGTCCAATCTTAAAGAATAGAGGTACCTCAAAATAATCTCAAGTTTGTCATAAGTACAAAAAAAAACTACAAAAGCTTCATATTTGGCTCTGTTTTCATATTTAGCCGTTTCTTATACGATTGATCGGAATTTCAAAGTTATTCTTCATAAACCAATAATAAATAATTAGGTGTTCATAATCATGCATCAATGAACAGTTGGACTCCTCTTGGAAAAAGCTGGTCCCTTACCTCGGCTTGATCGCTGTTACAGCGGACGATAAGAAGTTCATTGAATTGATGTAGCTAAGATGTAAGTGTTACTGAGAAACAGAGAAACTGTATGATAACGTTGGAAAAGCAGTCGCTGAAAAGCTAAATATGAAATAGCCAGTACAGTAACGAAGCCATACAAGCTGTGAACATGATCTGCAGGCTCAGAGGGTTCAAAGAAAGTCCACGGGAGGAATTCTGAAAGGGCTAACTAGAACGTAGGTTACGAATCTACCCTTCCTTTCGCTTTATATAAAGTTCACTTTTCCACTGAAACCCCCACACGTTAGAAAGCATGGAAGAATAAGGCGTGTCCAATCACTTAGGGATTCCTCGTGCATTTTACTCCATTCATATCATCGCAGAGGTGATTGAATAAACATTTCGCTCACACTATGACTTTTAGGGACGATGTGTCAAAATTGTGTTTATATCCTTCGAGACAGTACTGTTGACTCCGAGTCACTGTAAGACTTAGTTATTGAGGGACGTGTGTCCAACCAGCGGCTATGTGAATCGCAGAACATCTCAAGCCATCGCGCTACAAGCGCCTCATGTGAACTTAACTATAGTATTAATCAGGTTTAACGTCAGCATGCATCGTCTTGCAAATCGTATCATGTTGGCTTCACTTGAAAGAAAATCATATACACTTTCGATTTTGGTCATAGCGCGACGGCAGTGTGTACCTTGTAAAAAGTGTTTATCGACTACAGAGAGCAGCGAACTCCTGCGATTAAGTGACATGAACCACTTGTGTAGTAGGTAATTTTCATCATTACTGAATGGTAGGAACAACAAGATCGTACGCTAAAGTGTGACGTCAATTACGATCATACTATCGTAATTAGGAGTTTATCGATTAAAAACCTTTAAATCAATGATGATGAGCTGCTCAAGTGGAAAAGAATGTATGTGTGGATTATTAGTGAAGCACCTCTTGAGAACGTCAGCGATACAAGTCGGGCAAACACAAGCGGACAACGAGGAGGCAGTCCGGAGTCGACGGAATAGGTTCAGAGTGGATCGACACAAAATAAATCGCGAGGAAAAATCGAAACCATTCAGTTTATTCAGCTTCGGCGACGGAGATTTTCTGAACCTTTCGTGGAAAGTTGGTGGTCGACCAAGAAATTGAACTCTGCCAACGTTGTTTAAAATCTCATTCCGAAAATTTGTTGACGATACCCAGTTTAAGCACCAATTGCTCCTAATGGTTCTTGCTAGTAACCATTTTGCTCTCATTGATTTTCATTCAATTTTCCCAGCAAAGAAATGCTGTAAAGGTCTGGTTTGATATTATTGATTTCGTAAAGATCTGGTAAAGGAAAATGATGTGTTATTCAGTGGTCTGTACTGTGACTTGGTTCATCAGAAAAACTCCTTCGGATTCCACAAAAGCTGCGACTTCTCCTGGGCTAAGGACCTGGAAGGCCTCTAGCACAGAATCTCCAGATTCTGGGAAAGGTTACTGTCGACTAGCACTCAGCACAACAATGAGAAGAGAAGGACTGGCAGATCCAACGTCTACGGTCGAATCACCACCCGAACTGGACCAGCTTTACTATGCATTGAGGCTTGCATGACTTGGAGTTCAGTAAGTTTTGCGGCCTACAGGTGATTGATATGCAGGCAGATCATCTAAGCATCTCGGTTTCTAAGTAGAAATTAGTAATGTCTCCACTTTCTCCTTTTACTATTGTATTCTAGTCATCCAAGTAAAATTCCATAGTTCTGTTGCTCGAAAATGGAATAGATTTCGCGAAGTAATGCCTCCTTCAGAGTAGTTATTATTGTGATGTTATCGTCTACATACAACACTCCTTCATTGATGGCGACTGAACCAGCGCTGGGGTTTTGCTAGTTTCGACGCATCTAACTTCTCTGGCTCTCAGTAAGGATCTAACATTCACAATACTAAAGATAGAATCATTTGAAGAAACTTAAGAAGTTCAAGGAAAATTTGATAGCTGATTTGATAGTAGTGCATTCTGTACGGAAATCGTTTTGGAATGCATTAAAGTCAACCAGTTATCAAGTCCAATAGTCCAAAACATTTTAGCTCCATTGTTAATCCTCTAGCACTTAAATGTGGCTCCGTTTTGAACAGAGAATGGCAAATGATATTTAACCCGTAAAAAATCTATTATAAAAATCTCCTAGAAAAAAAGCCCTGGAACTACCACTGGAGAGGAAACATCTAAGCCCTCGATTTCTTCCTCCTTCTCTTGAGAATAATAAATCATTCCGCAGTATTTTCGAAATCATTTTATCATACGATAGGCTAATGACCTAGAAATATAGAAAGCAATTCATTTGTCATTCATTGGAGTATGAAATGTTCCTTCTCCTCTTACCAACTAAACACTTCAACCTCAGCTCAGGCGTTTTGTTAATCCTCTCGCAAAACAATCGGAACAGTAATTGATCTGTGACGAGACCTCTCATGCCTCTTCAGAAATCGTTCACTCTCATATCTTATTTCAGTCGAAACACTATGGAAAAGATAAAGGAAAAAAGTGTGGAGGAACTTTCCAGCAGCATGGATTGTCCAACGAACAAATATTTTTCTATCAGCAATAATCATTTAGTCAAATAAATGATTTCTTGCTAAATACATCAGAGCAGAATCGCTGCTGTTTCGGTTGATCATGGACTAATTGAAGAGGAACCAGCTCCATCTCTTCCGTCGCTCCACCCACTCGTTCCAGTCTTAGGCTACGCTGCTCGATGAGTGCGGCATGTGTAAGGACAAAATTAAAAATTCGTTGTAAATTAACTTTTGCTTGGTCTCGAGATGAGTACTCAATCTCTTTTTGGGTTGCTCAGCTTACAGAAGACTGTTACAACCTTTTATTCGGTCAGCGTACCATCGCCCAGGCCTTCTTCAGAACCCATAATGATGGAAGCCGATTGTCTACAACGCCCTCTTTTCGCAGTGAGTCTCCGCAGTTGCATTGAGACGAATCCAGTAGATTGGAGCACCACTCGAGTGACTGTCAAATGAATCAACTCGTACCATTGTGAAGCGAGCGTTGAAACCGTAGCAGAATAGAAGTTTTGTAACAACCCCGTGTAAGCTGAGCAATCCAAGAAGGTATTGAGAAGTTTGACTATAAGGCCAATCGTCTTCTTTTTGTGTTCCCGACTACTGTATAACAACCACAGCTATAAATATCGCAATGAATAACATTGATAACACAACAACTGAGGTACGCGTAGTGCATTAGAGATTACCTACAATACACACCACTTCGGCCGGCTGATCCGACACCTTGACCTGAGCTGACCAATCCTTCCATTCTTCTGGGAGTGGCGAATTGGTATCAAAGTTGTTTAGGAAGATAAAAGGACTGATTTGATTCATCATTAGTTCACCGCAAATCGTCGTGTAGGCCAGATATGCATTCGATTATCTCTACGATTCCATGAATGGAGTCGAATGCGCGAAGCATATCTAAGGGATTTATGGACGCCGAACATTTTGCTTCTTTACTGTGGCAACTGATGCATTCAAAACTAACATTTCATGAAAGAACACATTTGTTTATTCATCTTTTTTCCTAGGATTACTTAACCCTGCATATTCCGACATATTTATATTTATGTATTCATATACATATATATCCTCCCAACGGCTTACCGCTTCATCGTGGCTGGAAGGTGTTCCTGGGTGTCGGGCTGTGATGTACAGCTGATGGACTCATCTCCCCGACGAGGTCCTCCAAGCTGAGAAGGAGTCCGGCGTCAAATCAATACCACGATCCACCACCGTCGTGGTATCAAACTAGCATCATGGTGGCAAACTCCCTCTGATCCACAAAGCTGCGACTGCCTGTGGTAATTTCGCTGGGGCCAGCACAACCATTGATGACAGGCTATCCAAGCATATATATATACATATATACATATATACATATATATATATATATATATATATATATATATATATAATCCTGAGTTCACCGTACCTCTCATCCTTTCGGAGTCCGGAAATGGATGTCGGACATGCTTGGAAATCCCTCACTCGCTGTAATCCATGAGAAAACGCTCTAGCCCGGCTGTATCAGCATTCCAGGGAGAATCGTCTACTCGACAGGAATTCTACGACATTCATAAAGAAGACGGCAATGGTCAAGGAACAGACCAGCCTACACGCGAAATATTCCAATACGTTCGTGGGCTAAGAAACGGAATGAGAGAAGTGCCCGGATCCGCAAAGTAGATGTTGAAGAAGGACCGTGTTAATAGAAATGTGAATATATGTGTGCCTGAGTGCTTTATTCGGAATGAGAGATTTTATATAATTATAGTACTTTCCTCGGTTTCTTCCGTTATTTTTTTTTTGCCTTGAAAAATGTAGCCAGGTCGAAGATCGTTAAAAAAATAGAATGATAAAGCTCTCGTCCTTGACCAATACCTGAGGGATGCACCATGAATTCGACTTCATTAAGTATCGTTGAAGGTGATTGAATGCATATATGGCCTTTGCAATGACTCACGGCGGCCTGCGGATGTATCGAACCAGTGCTGCTATCCTCCCAAACAAGTCTGGTACCAATTTGCCCGGTGGGATGGAAGTCGAAGATCATGAGACATAAAAATAATTCATTTTAAAAGAGAAAAGGGCAATTAAATAAAATTTTTGATCAGCTCGGTCAAAGACTCTCCAGCTCCAGTTCTAGAGAATTTTCATATCCCTATTTTATATCATGGTGGAGTTCGGTGCTTTGCTATCGAAATTCCTTCAGGACAGCAGTGACTAATGTGCTCATACCAATCATACGCCAATCGAGGACGATGTAACCAGATGAACCAGTTCTATTAGTTTATTGTATCAGCCTTTCCTGTCTGACTAACTATTGCTCAACTCTTACTTCATCTTTTTTACTCCACCATCGATTTTTATGACGAACAAAGTAAGAAAAAAGTTCTTCACGCTCATAACTCGTAGAGGATGCTGTTAAACATCGCAATCACCAGCGTATGAACCCATAGGGACTCATCCCGTCCGTAAATGCCCCTTGTCACCAGCTATGTTGATGTCTTGTTCACTTAGAAGATACATGAATAAACTAGCAAGCAGCGCTCGTCCATTCGCACACGTAGAGCATTTGTTTGTTTGCTTGCAGTTTTATTGATCGCCATGAGTAAACCCCACGTCCTGGCTTACACAGCTGTTGACACCCATTTTTTTCTTCAGCAATTCTCTTTTTTTCGATAACTCGTAGCCAATGTCACGTGCTACAAAGAATTAAGTTACAGTTTTTACATTATAAAGTACTTTCCCTTTCATCGTACTCTATTTGAATTATTTTTATCCAACGTTCCACTCGTTTACAAATGAACGTTTGTGTGATTTTCATGAGTCGTTAAAAAACAGTCCATGAATCATTTGTAAATGGTGCATCCTAACTGTTCAGAATTCGATGGATACGGTCTTTTGCTAAGAAATTCATGATAGTATAATTCTATAGAGCGCGTGTGGAGTAATGGTCGGAGGCGCCCTGCAACGGACGCGGAATCCATCTCTGTGCCCGTGGCCCACCAAGCCTTCCATCCCTCCAGAGTCCGCAAATTGGTGCCAGACTTGTCTGGGAGGATAGCAGCACTGGCTCGATACATTGATAGGCCACCGAGAGTCATTGCGAAGGCCATATGTGTCTCCAATCGCTTCCAACGATGCTTAGTGAAGTCGAATGTATGGCGCATTCTTCGGGGATTGATCAACGCCGAGAGATTTTTTTTATGCAACCAAATTTAGTCAAGAATCCTAGTTGTAAGACGGTAAATTCCTAAAGAAACCATGGATGGTCAATCAGCACTCAACACGTCACCATGGAAGGAAGATCGTGACAGATTCCCAACAACCTACGGAGGAAATGCTGGGTCAGCCCAGCTGTTAGTTGAGGACTGAGCAATTAAGGCCAGGGTAGAACCAGATTCTCAGGGATAAACCAGCATACCAACTCGACCACCTCTATGGATGGCAGTTGCGAAGCAACGAAAAAACCAAGCGGAGATGATGGGGTCAGCTCGGCTATTGGTTGAGGCCCGGGCAATTGAGGCCAGAGTAGATTACACCACGAGCGGATTTTGAACCTCAATTTTAAGAATTATTACTTGTCTCAGACTTATTCAAGACAGTAAAGGCTATAATCTACACATTTTTGCCAACATTTTTGGTGGAAGTTCAGTTGTTTCCGAAATCATAGAAATCCGAGGTTTTCGAATAGACCAGTTGTTTGAGAGGATTTTCTGCTGTGGCTTGATTGTTGAAGATTATTCTCTGGTAGTGCTTTCTGAAATACTTAAAGAAAAGCTGATAATTGAAGTCTTTACGAACTGGTGAGTGCTCGTGGTACAAATTTAATAACTATGTAGCGAGTGGAATAATTAGTTGACCACTTATGGCCGGGCTTGGATACTATTGCACAGCTGCCTCCGTAAATTCCGATGCAGGATTTGGATCGAAGTCTTGATTTCCTCGAAAGCAACTCAATATTTTGCCTGCGAAGCATTACTGTTTCGAGATCATCCCACCTACGTTGTGACGGCAGCCAGTTTAGAGTTGTAGAGTAATGGGTACGTATTACCCTCGGAGGCTCTTTGTGGTACGAGGACGCTCGTAAGATGAAGCAGTAACGTGAAAATGTTGCTATAGATTTCAGGATGTAATAATTAGGAGGATCCATGCCGTCGAGTTCCGAAGAATACTGGTGATTGCACTGGTCAATTTATCACCACACTTGGCACGAACGACAGGCAGTCAACTGAAATCCCTCGATGAAACAGACCATTGGGGTTAAGTCTAAAAGGAGAGCTAGACCCCAAAAGAACACTATTCCAAATCCAAATATGAAGATGGCTTTCAAGCTCTCCTTTATATCGAACGGAATAAGCACCGCTGTGAAGTGGTGCTTAAATAACAATGGTCTAGTGAGGTCTGTGGCACTCATAGAACTTCTGCCGAGCACTTTAAGTCGTCAGTTAGTTTGATGCAGCCTATATAACCACCTATATAAAATGGGAGATCGCGAGATTTGCTCTTAAGCCAATGGTGGAGAGGCCAGGTGTAATAGACCTAATCTGCTGTGAGATATGTGGTCATGGATACAATGACAAAACGGAGAGACAACTTTGTGTCTGCGTCGAAGAACGCCTGGATAGAAGGTTGAAGATCCGACTGGGTACCCTTTTAGGTACTTTTAGGTACACATGTGGCACAAAAGCAAAGGTGCCGATTTTGAAGTGGGAATCATGATACCAGCTACTCAAGAAAGCACAGGAATTAAAAACATCAACCCACAAACCCTTGTGGCATTAAGAATAAACTTCAAAAGTCCAGAAATGAGTAGAAAGGACGAGTGACTCATTATCACGTGCGACTGACTGCATTATCTCAAATTAGTTTTCTGATCAGAATAAGGTTCGTTATTTATCGTAGGAAACCATGAAGGGGTGGTTTCACTACTTGGGGAGGAGGACGATGAGTTATCTTTAGGACTTTCATTTTTTCACCTATTTTATAATAACGTTGCGAGGCGGATAACACTATGGTAGTGATATCCCTCATCACGAGCATGGTGCTAGTTCGATTCTGCTCATGGGCCATCCAAGCCTCTCATCCCTCCGTTGGTACCGGAAATTTGTCTTAAGAAAAAATCACTCTCCGCAATTCAGTGGGGAACGCTCCGGCTCGGCTATCTCAAAACTTTAGGGAGAATCGCTCGACCAGCATTCTACGACACAGAAGATGAATTGAGAAATCCTCTAGCAGAAACTGAAGCCACGCGTAAAGCAGGAAGACCGTCGTGGACAATGGACGCGAGGAAACGAATTAAATGAGAAGTGCTGGGATCCGCACAGTATGCGTGAAGATGGATCATGTAATATAAATAAAAAAATAATGTTTTTGATTTGGTTCAATTGCTTTCTTATTAGAACCAGAGAATACTCACTGAATAATAGAATTTGCCTCGATAATAGTTCTACGCTCTCGAGGAGGCGAAATCGCCGAAACATCGACCATCAAATTTCAAGAACACGTGGTAGCAATCACTCATTAACTCAACAAAGACAATCTTTACCGTTTTATTTCCCACGGGTGATTGTTGATGGCAGATATCGATAGAGCTAGCTGAGAGACAGGCGAAACGAAGGACCCACATAGTGTGGTGGTGGTGAACGCGTTACTCCCTGTGTAGGAAAATAGCGCTTTCGTTCCCCACCGCAGACACCCACGGTTCGGAGTTTTGCAAATATCTCAGCATCGTTGTGATTATATTGAACAAAGACAGTTTTTAAAATATAACTTAATTAATGCCGAGTTTATTGAAAGGCTGCATTTCAAATTATTGAGCTAATCGTTCGAGCAAATGTGATATGCTGAACGGGTTGACTGCCATTGCTGACCTGTTCTAGGTTCTATCTCCACAGCAACTACACTTCAGCTGATTCTGCAAAGGTAGATGTTCATGAGAACTGAACTTACTGTTGATGTCCCATTTGCACTCAATAGGATGAATATCTTTGAATAATTTAGCTACGACTATCGAGCTCGAGGAGTCAACATGATGAGCGACTGTGCTCCATAGTTGGGCAGAATGAAGGGGAACGCTTGAGAAGCTTTTAAGAGAATTGAGGATTTAGTCAAAACTGCTATTATAAACACCCTACTCCGAAGCCACGTTCTCCACTGGATGAGTCTTCCTGCCCTAACATGCGCGTCGGAAACTTGGTCGCTTCGTAAGCAGGATGAAAGATCACTTGGCGCTATCCAACGCGCAGTCGAAAGGACGATTCTAAGAGTATCCCGTGCCACGAGAATGAGAGAGGGAATCCGGAATTCCGATCTACGTCAATTATCGGAGTTCAGAGACGCCGCCGCACATGAAAATGTCGAAGGTCAAGTATGTCGGTCACGTAGTGCATCTTAACGAAAACTGGTGGACAAAAAAAGTCGTTAGTAGTTTGGTTTAATGGGATGTAAAAAACACACTAAAAATGCAACCGAGATGGCGATCAGAATTCTTCCTGAGGTTCCTAGAAGAAAAATTTAACGCTCACCGAATTCCTGGAGCTAACAACGCCCACCGGGCTACTCTTAGCTTGACAGGGAGAAATGGAGATTTTATTGGAGCACTCTCCAGTCACTCGGGAGACAGCAGGATGACAATCTACACATTAATCCACATTCATCCTGTTATTTCTTTGTCTTTTTCCATTATTATTTTATTGGTATTCGTCTATCGTCAGCTTAAGTTCTCAGGTACTCCAATTATTTGAAATTTGTCAATGTTTGTTGAAAAGTCGTTAGTTCCAGCACTTTCTCCTTTCAGAATACCTATGAATGAAGGAGCTAGCTGTTCTTCTGCTATTTACAGGATGTGCAAAAGCAAGGATTTCTTGCCGGGGTTTAGTTGGAGAGCCTGTTGACTGGTTAGTTTTCTTTTGCTTTCTCTGGTTTTTTTTCTTCGCAGTTTTGCAATCCTGCATTTTAAAGTGTTCTTAACAGATATTCTAATCCTACAGATCTTACTTGAAAAGTGCGAGGAAACCTCATCCGTCTTCCGTTAATCTTTAAGTGATCCGATCGATCCTCAGCACTGCCTTTCTTATCTACCTATTTATTCGTATAACCCGAAATCACATATAGTACTGATCTCAGCAATTCTTTCACTCGGTTTCTCTTCTCACAGAAGGCATTCACGAATGTCTTCGGATCAGTGCGTGGGTTTCTTTGCTATTTGAAGAGTTTGCCTTCTTCTTGGTTATTGCTAAATTCTAGTGAAATTGATTCCTTACTAAATTATGGGACATCTCCATTGGTGCCTTGCCCTTCTTTTAGTGCAGAGGTATTCGCTTGCCTTTTTGAATCAGAGGGAGCTTTTCGTAGACGAAGCGCGGACCAAATTGCCAACTCTAAAGATAATGGGGACTTTTGTCTTATGCGTGTTACTGCGCTTTGTGTGCCTCTTGGTTAACGATGTTTTCTTCCATACTCGTTTCTCGCTTCAGTTGGGTTCGATCTACTCCAGAATGATGAGGAATCTCGCTGTCTGATAGCAGGGCTTTCTTGAAGAAATCAATCTTATCAGACCGTGTCGCGTTTGTTATTCGAGGTAGTTCAGTGAATTCCGACAAATGCCCACTTTTGTCTTATGCGTGTTACTGCGCTTTGTGTGCCTCTTGGTTAACGATGTTTTCTTCCATACTCGTTTCTCGCTTCAGTTGGGTTCGATCTACTCCAGAATGATGAGGAATCTCGCTGTCTGATAGCAGGGCTTTCTTGAAGAAATCAATCTTATCAGACCGTGTCGCGTTTGTTATTCGAGGTAGTTCAGTGAATTCCGACAAATGCCCAGCGAAGTTGATGATGTATCCAACTCTAATCGCTTTCTATCTGTCTGTTATAATCTCGTCCCTGGTATACAGAAATCCACTTAGATTAGTTAACTTATCTCCAATGCCAATTTCTAGATAGCGCAGTGGATAGCGTCACTCGCGTTTTCATGCACCGTGTTTGACTCAGATCTTGAAGTCATGAAAGCGCTGAGGTAATTATGGAGTTAAGTAAAAAAAAAGTGTTGTATCTTTCACCTTTGCGATGAATTGTCTAGCATCGTTCAAAATCTCTCGTGTCCTCGCTGTCTGATAGCAGGGCTTTCTTGAAGAAATCAATCTTATCAGACCGTGTCGCGTTTGTTATTCGAGGTAGTTCAGTGAATTCCGACAAATGCCCAGCGAAGTTGATGATGTATCCAACTCTAATCGCTTTCTATCTGTCTGTTATAATCTCGTCCCTGGTATACAGAAATCCACTTAGATTAGTTAACTTATCTCCAATGCCAATTTCTAGATAGCGCAGTGGATAGCGTCACTCGCGTTTTCATGCACCGTGTTTGACTCAGATCTTGAAGTCATGAAAGCGCTGAGGTAATTATGGAGTTAAGTAAAAAAAAAAGTGTTGTATCTTTCACCTTTTCGATGAATTGTCTAGCATCGTTCAAAATCTCTCGTGTTCACCCTCTTCTTCAACTGTCTCATACCACTGATCATGTTGACTTTTCTGTCAAGATCATGTTTGGACCAATAAATCTGTAGTCTTCGTCGGTTAGGCAGACATTTTCGTTGTCAGTGTCGTTTTATATTTTTACACTGACCATGATTATTCTTTGCAAGTGGTGCTTGACATATATCCCGTTTTGTTAGGATCGAGTCTTTATCAAAGTCCCGGGAAACTAACAGGTGAAAATGTTCCTCCCTTATAGAGACTAACATTTCAAAACTAACAAGGTCAACATTTGGTCCACATACTACACATTTCATGCACACAGTTGCTAGTGGTCTGTCTTGAACATCCTCGCAGACGTCCAGTATCAATACGCAGACCCTGGAAGGCTCGGGATCGAACTAGCGACCGATCCAGCCTCTATAGTAGGGCATCACTAACCACAGCAGTACATCTGCCCTTGCTGAGCACAAGTAGAAAAAAGATATTTGTAATTGTTGCCACCTCATTAGGTACAGGAAGAGGGATGAAATAAATCACCAGAATTATGATATTTTTTTGCAGGTATGTTGTCTATAAGCCACCGACAACTTCGAAATCTGCTGCGAAGTTTTACTATGTGGATTCCGCTCATAGTACTTGGACACTCGCTCCGCGGACAATAAGTGATGAAGGAGTAGTTGTTGGAGCTACTCTTCAAGAATACTACAGACGTGACCAGGTAAGGCCAAGAAACTTGGAATAGAACAAGATCTCTACAGTGGCAGAAATTCTATAGACGTCCTTCCCTACAACTTACATCTATAGATTGCTGAGCACAAGTAGAAAAAAGATATTTGTAATTGTTGCCACCTCATTAGGTACAGGAAGAGGGATGAAATAAATCACCAGAATTATGATATTTTTTTGCAGGTATGTTGTCTATAAGCCACCGACAACTTCGAAATCTGCTGCGAAGTTTTACTATGTGGATTCCGCTCATAGTACTTGGACACTCGCTCCGCGGACAATAAGTGATGAAGGAGTAGTTGTTGGAGCTACTCTTCAAGAATACTACAGACGTGACCAGGTAAGGCCAAGAAACTTGGAATAGAACAAGATCTCTACAGTGGCAGAAATTCTATAGACGTCCTTCTCTACAACTTACATCTATAGATTTTTTTCTTTTGGCACTTTATTCTTCATTAAATTGTTCATCTTGAACAACGAAGTTCTAAGCTTCCTCTTCGGTTTTTAGTTGGCACATTTCTAAGACAAATAGTGATAATAAGGAAATCAACATCTTTGTTTTTCTTAAATAATCTTTTACATTTTACTTCGTTTTTTAATCGGAATCCCAAGCCCTGTCTGCCTTCAATTTTTCGGTGCACAAGCTCTTTAGTTATTTTCCAGGGTTTTGTGTTTCCACTTGAGTTTACAGTGAGTGTGTGGTTTTCCATCCGACTTAAATAAGTATTGGATTAGTAATTAACGGAGGCAATGATTCTAATAGTCTTTAAGTATTTGTGTGTGTTAATATATATAATATTACATCTAAATAACTAGATGAGAGAAAGGCGAAACGAAGTATACGCGTGGTGTGGTGGTGAACGCGTTAGCCATGGAAAGGGTGGCAACGTGTTCGATCCCCACCGCAGATATTTGCGGTCCGAAGTTTTGTAAACATCTCAGCATTATTGTTGTTGTATCACAAATAATACGCTGCAGTAAACAATTGTAATGGACATTAAATAAAAAAGTCGAGATATTTAAGTGTTTATTTATAGAGATCGTTCATATTCGCATACAACGATGACAGTCCATCAGGCAGAGTGGATTCATACAGAGGTCACAGCAAAGGCGTAGTGGTTTTTGACGAAGACACTGGCTTCTGGTTAATCCACAGTGTACCAAATTTTCCACGATCAGGTAGTTTTTCCTTGTTTGAGGTGTTACTGTGCCTTGGCTTGATTGTAGAACTACAGAGGAGAGCAGGGCTACAGATTGGATGCATTCTAGTTCATTGTATGATTCCTCACAGCACAGTATTCCTATGCTCGTTTAACTCATTATATTGGAAATGTAGTGCCGGTAATGTGTTATCTTTGGTGCTTACACTGTATTCACTTTAGGTTCATATTCATATCCACCTACCGGTTTGAAATTCGGTCAGATGTTCCTGTGTTTAACGCTACCAATAAGAGTTCTTGGCGATGTTGGCGAACAACTGCGATATGTCCAGGCTACGCCATTCTTTTCGCAACTTCCTAGTTTTTTCTCTGAGAGGTTTGAATACTCATGATAGATTTGGATTACATAGTTTACACATGAAGAAGTTTGGACTGTAGAGATTGGAAACTAGCTTTACCCCAATTTTTGGATTATACGCCATCTGGCGTTGGTACCTAAGTGTTCTTGGTGCCGTTCAACATGGAAAACGTCCTATTTCGATTTCCAACCGACTCAGCCAAGCTCCCCATCCTTTCGGTGCCATGAAATTGGTGCAAGACATATCTTCCGGCTCCATGTAATTCCAGTTGAAATCTGGCCAACATGTGACATCGGGTAGTGTAAAAAAAATCAAACATTTATAAAGCATAATCCCTGAGACCCAGACAAGACAACTCGCCCTAAGGTTGCAGATTATTGCAATGGTATCATACTTGTCTGGGAGTGTACAAGCACTGACTTGATTCATTAATAAGCCCCTGAAAATCACTGTATGGGCCAAATGTGCATTGAATCAGCTCTACGATTCTTAGACCATCTAATGCCCTCGGAACCGTTTAGGAATTGATCAAGGCCAAGCGTTTTACTCCCTCACTCTTGATAAAGCATTTTCTAAATTTAGATTCCCAGTTTTGGTTAATATCGTCAAGAAACAGTCGTTATCGAAATCGGACACTGTTTTCACTCGAGTTGGTCAACTAATCACCGCTGGTGGAATGCTAGTTAAAACCTTTGCTAAGCACAAAAAGTTCAACAGAGGTGAGCTTACTTTGTGGAGCTCTTGAGAAAGTTTTGTTTCTCATTTCCCCCATATTTTATTACATTGGTTTGAATCTTTGGACAGATCCTATCATGTGCTTTGTAATGAGAAGTGGAAAGCATTATCTCATTACTTTACATTATTCCATAGGCCTCAATATAACTATATACAGATCTGTGGTTCGACTTAGTAGCACCAGGACTGGGTACAAACTTGGCAGTGGAAAGTTGGTTAAACGGTGGCGCTAACGATTTAGAAAGTGTTTGCACCGAAAGAACAAGTGTACGTTTTCTCTATTCCACGTAGATTTTCCACGTGACTTTTCCTAGGATTAGTAGATCTAAAGATCTCCATGACTGAATAGTGTCAAGCTACTTGCCATTTAGGTCTTTTTAGTTTGTAGCGAAATTATATGGTATAAGTTCTGATCGCTGCTTCCTATCGTCACCCAGTCCAATAAACATTTTTTATAGAAACTGCACCATGGACCCTTCGAAAAGTAGAATCACAGTTTCCATGGAATACTTCTGTTCAAGGAACTCTCAGTTACTCAACTGAGCATTTAGGTATACGATGTCACATCTGTTATGCTACCAGATATATCTTTCAATAGCTCTATGGACCATTCTAAATGGGCTGTAAGTGACACTAGTGGAGGAATGAATGTGATATGCGTTGGAGACCTCAATCGTCAGGTTAATTCGCAGTTATTTTGCATCAGTACGAATCTTAAAACCTATGTTTCTAGCAATTCTTCTTTAGAAGTCACAATTTCGCCGCGGCGGTGGAGCGGTGTGTTTTCGTCACCGTAATTTCTGGAACACTCTTCATACCACTGTGAAATCTGTTCAGCCATGTAATAGCAAAAATACCCATTCGTATTTCCGCACAGCCTTGTGCTTTTCATCGTTTATAGTTTTAAAAGCTTTTTGGATAGACATAAGCTGACAGATGTACGTGCATATGTCCTCCAAACTGTGGACGGTTGGGTTTTCCCTGGAATCCCAAGATAACCATCCAAGAGCGCTCTCAGGTCTTCAGCATGGCATTCACTGACCGTTCTGGATAGAATGGAAATGTTATGACTACTGGTTCGTGGGAGTGGGGAGTTTGCCGTCTTTCAAGTATGATTCTTCTATGATCGCAGCACTTCTTGCGAATCGACGACTATCACGCAAATTGCAATGCATTCGTCTAAACGCTTTAAGTCGTAGAACCAGCTACCCTTCTTGCGTAATGTATGTATTTTTCCTTTCTTATCGGTGGTATGGCACCTTTTAAAATTCAGTGCTAACGATGGTAGAAATCGTACGTTGTATGAGTATCAAAGTAGCATTGTGATGAATAAATATGCGATCGATTCCACTGTGCTTGAATGGTTAGGACCCCACATGGTGTTCACGATTACTGAAGAGAAAATTGGTAAGTCCTCTTTGGTGGGTGTTAAATTGCATTTCTCAGTGGTCCTTCTTCCTTATTTAATTTCTTGCAACGTCTTAGGTGACAGGTTAGCTATAACTATCAATCGATTTCAGATTGGTAGCTCTTCCTTGGTGGGTGTTGAAGCGCACTTTTCTGCTGCATGAAATGACAATGAGTTTTCCATTCTTCTTCGCTGTTATTACGCAGCTCCTCTTTGGGAGCATTCTCTTTGGTCATATTTTGTCACTTAGAGCGAAAAAAAAAGCAGTGGATATGGTACTCAATAATACGCTCATGGCCATTGGTTCGAACTCCGCTCAATCAGGTCTCCTATCCTTCCTGGATTCGCAAATTATTAATGGACTTTTCCGAAAAAGCTTCCTTCATGTCCACTAAATTTGACGACTGCTTGTGCTGAAGACCTGGTAACCTAGAGTGGCTATGACAAGATTTCAGGTAGAACCAAGTCGACCAGTACTCATTGATGTTCGTGAGAAATACAAAATCCTCAGGTAGGACCCGAAGTCACATGCAAATCCAAAGACCTTTGTGGATGACGAGTACAGGATAGTAAGATAAATTAGAGAAGCATTGAGATCCATACAAGTTTTCAAACGAGTCATTAAAAGAATTGAAAAGTCTTGTCATTATGGTCAAACTATTGTCTGCAATCCGCTGTTAACAATAAAGCATGATAGGGAACAGGACATGTCGGCAATATCTTCTAATAGTAGAGGCAATTATTCTGCAACGAAGTGAATGAGGTCAAGCTTGATGTAAATATTCCTTCAATATCTCACCTAAGGTCTTCGTGACATCATGGCTCAGTACACAGGTAGCATTTCTCGTCTGCTCACATTTTAACTATCCAGTAGAGAACACGCATTCTTTCCACGAACCCTATAATTTCCATAAACGATTTGATGAACCCAGATTCAATAAACATTGTCTGGTGAAAGATTACAAGTGTTAACTGCATATACTGACTCAGTACCGTATCGTTCGTCTTCAAACTTTCGACCACCAAGCACCTAGTTTTTCTACTTCTTGAAAGGAATGCGCAGGCTTCCTACTACTATATCTGAGAGACCCCTTTCATTAGCATCACACAATGCTGTCATAATCATGTCGTTGTATTCATTTACTTTCATTTACAGCAAGCTCGCTTTCACTCTCGTATTTTGTCCTAGAAATCAGTCGTAATACCATAACGCATTTCCTTACTCCCTAATCAGGAATACCAAGCCCATCATCACAATTACTCCCAGAGCATTTCAAAGGAAAACAACAATCTAGCGACTAATTCAATAACAATGTATCAAACTCCTGTCCACTACATCACAAACTGTTCGTATTGTATATTCGAAAAGACCACATTTATAGCCCAGGCTTTACGAAACCTTCTCCTGACAACGGGACGATTTCCCTATCTTTGTATTACTTTGTCTTTGTAGGTTCTTTGTAGTCATTAACTGTGCTCCAATCGTCAAAGTGGTAACACTGCGCCTAACTTCTCTTGAAAATGTTTTGAGATTCTCCCTAAATGGATACGTCGGAACCCTGCTGCGTATCCCGTAAAGGAACCAAAAGATGAAAACCTTCACATTGAAAAAACAATGTTCTCTTATTTGTCACACTATACACAAATTATTATCCTTCTGTACATCGAATAACAAAGAAAACTATCTGCGATTAATACAACAAATAGTTAACAAGGTTTGCTTAGACGACTAGACGTCAAACCCAATAAAGCTTTTAATTGCAGCAATTGGATCACCGTTCACTTCGATAAGCTTCTTTTCTACAACGCTCTGAAAAAGGCTATATTAGACCTATATTTTACATACATTGGCCAATACTGACAGACACTTTATCGAATTCGTATTCTTCGGGGTAGAAAAAGATAGGAAACGTTTAAAGTTAAGCACCACAAAAAAACTCATTTTTCACGTATCCTTTATACTTTAATGAAAAAAAGCTAAGTTATGGTGCTGTCGGCCACCGCCAACGTACCGCAAGATTCATATCTAGGTATCTGCACACTGCTAATGGTAACCGTGATTGGTCAGGAGCAACATAAACAGAAAGAGTACCGAACAATCTTCTAGAATTTTCCAAAAATGGATTCGTAGAATCGCAGTTCCATTTTAACATTTTCATGGATATTTTAGCATGGATCCGCCAAAACCGTAAGTCACACGAATTATGTTGTAATATTATCGTTCCCTTTAAGCAAAAATCTTAGTCGGTAGGATCAAGAGTAGTTAACGTGTTACAACAGCACACAATTTTTGATAGTTGCCACGTGGTACCATGGTCATTTTATTTCCTCACGCGTCTTATGAGTCATATAGAAATCACAATGTCTAAAATGAAAACTCTCTGAAGGACTTTAGCAACATATAAAACAATACAACGTTTAGGCTCCCAGGACCTTCGATAACTCCGGAATAGGTCAATAGCTACTGCATGAAGGTAATGAACCAGTACATTTTTGTGAACTACTTGTGTCTAGAAGTTTAGCCACTTAGCGTAGTAATAGCTCTAAAAACTGAATTTATTTCTTCTTTTTACTTCTGTTTAGCAAACACGAGGTGTTATTTTATTTCTTTACTTACGTGCAAGCTGACGTTTCAGCGGATTTCGCCTTCCTCAGAGCCTGGAATACCCAGCTAAATACTTGCAGTTTCTTGTGGCCAATTTGATCCTTCCAGGCTCTGAGGAAAGCGAAATCCGCCGAGAGGTCAGCTTCATCATAACACTGAATATGAACAACGACGGAACTATGCAATATCTTTAAGGATGGGCTAGAAAAGCAGAGAGCTTGATAGTCACGAAAATATGGCTGCCTCTGTAAACTACCGCGACAGCACCGGAAGATGGAGTAATATGAGCCGAAGATAATCAGCTAAATTCATCCAAAGCTCACCAGGGAAAAGATACAAGATTATAAAGACCGAAAGTCTGTAGTATCAGCAACCAATGTTCTAAAGAGAATCAATAGAATAATTCTTTTAAATTCTGTTTAGCAAACATGAGGTGTTGTTTTATTTATTTATTTATTTACGTACAAGCTGACGTTTCGGCGGATTTCGCCTTCCTCAGAGCCTGGAAAGGTCACGATGACTGCAATCTACATGGCCAAACACCTCCATAACCAAACAGAGAAAATGCTAAACCAAAATTTCAATCACATTGAACACAGAGTCTTTGCACACTCACCGCTTTCTATGCACCTTCCACTTAATATGTTATGTGGAAACCAAAGGCGCAGTGTTCACATGGAAACGTAATGTGCCCGTCCCATCAAAATAGCAGTCTTATATACTGCCCAATATCACGCGTGATAATGAGGCATTCCTCCCTGCGGTTCATTTTCGGATTCTTGGAATTAATCCAGAATGCCTCGAGAATTTTACGCGCTTGTGTTCTCGATTCTTGCGCGAGGATCGTAACCTCTACTTCAAAATCTTCTCCGTTATGTCTCTGGGTCCTATGCGTCCCTGGTGGGGTATTTGGTTTACTTTTGCCGACTAGGTGTTCTTTTATACAGATGCAGAGTGGTCTACCCGTTTCGCCAACGTATTCGTCTCCGCACACTTTACAAGAGATCAGATAGACTGTACCTAAGCTCATGGAATCACCGCCTCTACCATTAGGGCAATTTCTGCAATTTTGTGCTGCACATAGACGGTCGTACATTTCAACTATCGTTACCGAATTCTCTAGACCAACCCTTCTTAAACAGCGTTTTATAGCTGCACTTACTTCATTTAAAATAAAGGGTAGGATAAACCCTTTTTTGAATTTACTTATCCTTAGTATGAATAATTACATGACATTGACCATCCACAACGTGACAACTAGTAGCTGTAAACCATCGGCACGAACCAATTCAGCCCCGTAAAAAAAGGATAAAGCTTTCGGCGCTGATCAATCCCTGAGAGATGCACCATGCATTCGACTTTAGTAAACATCGTTGGAGGTGATTGAATGCATATCTGGCCTTTGCAATGACTCGCGGTGGCCTACCATTGCATCGAACCAGTGCTGCCATACTCCCAGACAAGTCTGGTACCAATTTGCCGACTCCGGAGAGATGGGTGGCTTGGTGGACCATGGGCGCAGGGATCGATTCCACGTGTGTTGCAGGGCATCTCCGATCACTGTGCCACACGTGCCATTCTCCAGCTCCGTAGAAGATGAAATCTTGAGAACCTTAGCCGAATAAATCTTTTCTCACCAATCTCGTGATAGCCCAATATTTCAAGAAAATATTAATTATACTACAATACTGAGGTTTAATGACGGCCAACTTTTAGAACGTAAGGGATCTGCTAGGATGAAGCGTTAGAATTTACCTTGGTTTACGTTGGTAGTGTACCAATACTTCAAACTTTTCATATTCTGGAAGAGATCGGAGCAGTACAAAAACCCATAAACGTTGCAATGGCCGCTATGCGAAACAAGGAACTTGCTACACGACATAGTAGAAGCATCAACATTAGATGGAGCCAACTTAAGAAGCATTTCTGTCTAGACTATTCCAATAATGGCCACAAGAAGTTTAAACTGTGAACTGCATAAAAAAACCTCCCAACCACGCGATGTTAAGAACATTAGTGGAAGGTCGTCAATATGTACTAGGATTCGGGTTTAGTCAATGGCAATGCAGCTGACAGAATTTTCAATATGGCCCAGTTGATATACAATGCTAATAAAATTGTAAACTAAGCTGGACATTTCCTAAGGGAAAGCTCGGTTAACATTACACTTACATGACAGGAACTGCAGCGAATTATAGGAGGGGTTACCTATCCATCGACTAGCATACTGTAAAGTGCAGTATCAGAAAATGTCCTTCTGTAGCAAAGTGGTCAAATTATCTGTGAAAAGCAGGATATCGACTGTATGGGGAAAACAATGAGGAAAATATCTCTGTGAAAAAACAACCTTAAGAAGCACGTAGCACGTGTCTTTGGTCTTATCGCGAAAACCTGTGTTGGAATTCAGGCAGAGGAACAGAAATGGAAAGAAAGACAGCAAAGTCGAGACACTCTACTGTTAAGTCAAACTTGCCCATGGCAGTACAGAAACCGCCCGCAATATCAACGTAACAATTAATCAGAGAATCATTATCGACTGCACATTACAACGCTGGTTCAAGCAAAAGTTTCGTAAAATAGATGAGAGCTCTAAAGTTAAAAACGACCAAGGGCTAACTCTTACAGAAACCAGTTTTGCATCAGATAACTATAGTTTTTGTGAACAGTGGGTAAGAACACCGACTACAACTACTTGATTGCTTCTGAAACCGTTGGAACAGAGTGATATCGTCATTTAATCAACAACATGTCCCGATGATGGCCACACCTACCAGCTACATTAGTGGCGAACAATTCTGTTGCAAGACAATGCCCTTTCAGGCGTTTGTGAACGAAAATGGCAAATGTTGCAAAAATTTGGGATATAAAACTCAACCTCAAATAGCATATCTCAGCGAGTCTCTTCAATTGACTTCTACTTTTCAAGCGTCATGTTGACAACATACTAAGAAAAGAGGAAAGAAAACAATTACTGAGAATACTTTCGGAAGAACTATGGATTCCAGATACATAGAAACTGACCATAATGATAAACTGGAATCTCACTGGAAATGATTTGTGGAACGGGAGATAATGTGGACATTGATATACAAGAAAATGTAAAACAACTGTATTTGGTTAAGCAGATATTTTTTCACTCTTCTACACATTTTAAATCATGGAGAAAGTTGAAACCAATCATGGCGATCCAATATAACCCTCACAAGCACGCTGCAAAAGAGTTTCAAACAGCACTGCACTTTTGATGATGCACAAATACTTAGTTGAACATGTGGAAAGCCCGTCTTCATTGGTGGTGCGAGCCCCAGCATTATTTTCACTGTTTCGGAGTTTTGCTGGTCTAGCTATTGTGTTTCCTTGGGGTGGCGAGGTCAGCCGAAGGAACGTCTGCCCCAGGTCATCACCACCGCAGGAAGTAGACGCCCTTGTGCACCAGAGGGAAATTTGCCACCATGCGGCTAGTTTGCTACCAGGATGTTTGTGGAACCTGATATTGGTTTACTCTTAGCTAGGCTTCTTGATGGAATCGCCGGACTCCTTAGCTTCCGAGACCCTGCTGAGACGATGAATCCCCTCGCTGTGCATCGCAGCCTGACACTCAGGAACACTTCCCAGCCATGATGAGGTCTTAAACCGTTGGGAGGATGCACACATAGCCATTCCCAAAGGTAACGAATCAAATTTCCACCCAACCAAAAAACAACAGCGTAACAATGCAAGAAAAAAGCCAAATTTGAAAACAAAAGTGCAAATTCCTAAACCAAATAATTGAAGTATTCTAGACCTACCCTAATGGGAGCGAGTCCACCATGACGCTGTACACATTATAAGACAAACAACAGCACTTCGCTCATTAATAAAAAGATCAAGAAATGAAAGAGACCAAAACAAGCATCAATCACGACGAGACTAGTGAAAACGATAGACAACTGATAAGAAGTAACACGAAAAAAGCACTTTAACCAGAAAATTTTGCCGCTATTCCTTAAAAAATACCTTAGGGAGCTCCAATTCGTTCATAATCATCTCCAAGTCGTCCTTTTTGATGTTCACTATTTTTTGCCTCGGCTAAAAGTTAGTAAGCATCAGTAAGTAATATTCTTGTAAAGAACGATGTGAACCGATTATCGATTACATCGAGACCTGAATGACAAAGAAGGGATCAATATTACATACGATACTTGGGAAATAAAGCTACCTGTTGAGGATTTGCAATAATTTTTCCTAACGCATCCGAGGACATCCTCAAATCGTCTTTTTCCTCTTCAACAACATTTACCTAAAAGGTCTTACTCATTAGAAATATGTGATATTCCCAAATTAAAAAAGCTGACCACCTTCTCAAGATCGGCAGCCCCCCAATTGTGTTTATCGTTTTGTTTGACATCTTCGTCAGGTAACCCATCGTCTTTGTCAGCCATTTCTTAATGGCCTATCTATAACTCTAGCAGCTTCTAAGAAGAGAGGATAATCGAAAAACAAAGCAAAAATTGCTCTGAAATCGATCTAAAAACACCCATACCTCAAACCCAACTACTCGCGTTTAATCCTCACTGGAAGGCAAGGTTTAAGTGAAATCAGGCAAACGAAACTACTCATCTTACAATCGGGAACAAATCCGTACACTACGAAAATATGCCCCAACCACAGTGACATGTAATTCCCATGACCGACTTCGGTTTACCTCGGCATTGACCGAATCATTCACAATTCTGTTGACCAGCAAACACGAGATTGTTACTTTATTCTTTACTCATGAACCCACAGATCTCTCCGACTTGAGGTATCTCGGGCCGGTTAGTCGCGAGGGCTACTTGGCGCGGTCCTAGGTGGCGGATAGGTGGGGAATGGTTAAACGTCAACTAAAAGCGATACAATAAGTAAAACAATTCATTATATTCTTGATGAGCAATCTAGAGTTGCTATTTCACTTCTTTACTAACGAGTACGCTGACGCTTCGACGGATCTCCCCTCCCTCAGAGCCTGGAAGGTCAAGTTGACCGCAATCTACCCAGCTAAACACCTCGACCAAACAGGCAAAATACCAAGCCAAGATTTCAATCACATTGAACACAAAGCAGTTCGTTCTCATACCCACCGTTTTCCAAAAATCTTCCACTTAGGATGCCATCCTAGGAATCCTGAACCCTGGTTTAATGCTGTCCCTGTTTGGTTATGGCGGTGTTTGGCGGGTGCTCTGAAGAAGGCGAAATCCGTCGAGACGTCAGCTTCACCGTCAATAAAAAATAAAATAACAACCTCGAGTTTGCCCATGGAGAGATACTTGACACTTGCACGGCCCATCCTCAATGGTTGTGCGGGCCCCAGCATAATTTTCTGTTTTTGGAGATTTGCTGGTTATGCTATTGTGGTTCCCTGGAATCCCGAGGTGAGCCTGGCCAAAGCCGGCCCCAGGTCTTCACCATCACAATCAGGCGCAGCCTTTGTAGATCAGAAGGAGATTTGCCACTATGTGCGCTTAATTCCAGGGCTATGGTGAATTGGTGAATCCTGGTTTTACCCCTAGCTAGGCTTCCTGATGGAAACGAAAGATTCCTCAGCTTGAGAGACCTTACCAGGGGGATGAACCTCCCCCACTGTACATCGCATCCCGAATACCTCCCAGCCACGATGAGGCGGTAAACCGTTGGGAGGCATGAAGAGAACAGTGAATAATAGCGTGTATTCTTTCCAGTAGCACACAGAACTAAACAAATGCAAATCAGACACGCCCGTGCGGCCAATCAATAAAGAAAAAAAGAGGAAAGAAAAAAAGGAGGAAGAAACACGTTCAGAACTCGAGAGTACTCCCGAAACCAGTTCCGCAAAAGAACTAGTGGTACATCAACGTAAAGTACGTCAATCAAGTGTGGAGTAGTCCGTAATCGGTAATGGCGCATAGTGAGTGACTTAGTGCGGACCCAAACTGACCCCTGTGCTCTCTCGGTAACCCTCGGGTTCTTTAGCCATGTGGTTGCGTTTTATGTTTGTTTGCACTTCTCAAGACTTCTACACACTCCGGGCTCTCCGTTGTGGGCTCTTTAGATGTGTAATGCCATCATAACACGGCTTTTCATGACGTCTCTGAAACGTTTGCTTCACGACTGTTGCTTTAAATGCTTTATTGATTAGAAATATGAGAAGGCAGTACTAAAGAATGAAGTCATTTTGTTGGATAACTCCTTTTCTGAGTCAAAGAAGCTGCTTATATTCGGGTCATGGATGATCTATACCATTCGTATCGTTGGCAAACTCGCTAACTTTATTTCGCGTCCCGTTTAAAACCCTCAGCTTTTCAAATCCCGAAAATACTTCAGGAATTAAGCAGCGAATGGATGCTGGGAACGAAGGTTCCGTGGTTGGAGTAGCACCGATAGAGGTGAGACCAGTTGTGTAATGATGGAAAATTCGGTCAATCAATACCGATGTTAGACCATTGTTATGAAGGTTCTTCATAAGAACTAACTGTTAATTTTGTGATCACTAAGTGGTAGTCTTGCACTCAAATACGTCACTCTTTCGTTGTGCTACTTCCGGCCATAGTGATCTATCAATCTTCTCCCTTTGTTCTCTTCATCCTGGTAGCGGAACGTGTCTCTGTTTCTGCCGGAATGAGTCATGTCGTCTCTAGACCGAAGGGTGCTGTAATGACTAAACACCCCCTAGTGCAGTGAGACGACGTCGGTTCTTGATTCTTGTTCCTTGGACGACTACCACTACATATCCACTTCTGATAACTTTTTCAGTGACTATAACTGCATATATAGAAGTTTGGTAGCAGTTCGAGGATGTCTCGTCCAGTCAGTTGAGCAGTCGTTCTCCACATCGATAGTCGGCCGCCGCTCAATTAGGGCCGTGCGGCGATCAGAAAAACTCTATTTGCCCTCGCGCCAGCCGTTCGCGAGTTGTGAAACCCCATCTCTCATCACTCGCCAGTTTGCGTGTATAGCTCGTTGTCATTCGTTATTGGTGCTGCTTCTGGTCCCATATTGTTTGTGGATGGATGGTTCCAGTCCATCACCAAGTCCTGTTCCTGCCAAGGAGGTAATCAGACGGAGCTTTTAATGTTTTACCTTTTATTTTCTGGCTACTACAATTTTCACGGCAGGTTACTAAGTGAAATACAACCACAACGTTGCTGAGATATTTGCAAAACTCTGGACCGCAGGTGTCTATGGTGGGGAACAAACGCGCTATTGTCCTTTACGGGGAGTAACGCATTCACCACCACACCATGCGGGTCCTTCGTTTCGCCTGTCTCTCAGCTAGTTCTATCGATCTTTTGCCATCAGCTTGGTAACCTTCCGTGAAAATTGTAGTAGGCAGAAAATAAAAGGTAAAACATTGTGATTTCAACTACACCCTCAGCGTAATTGGGTTCAATGCCGATGTGTGCTCCCCAGATCAATTCCACCGATGGGTGATTGCTAATGGCAAAAGATCGATAGAACCAGCTGAGACACGTGCAAAACAGGACAATAGCGCGTTCGTTCCCCACCATAGACACCTGCGGTCCAGAGTTTTGAAAATATCTCAGCAACGTTGTGGAGCTTTTAATGTTGTGTTTCAAGATGTGCACCCTGATTATCTATGAAATCAATGTGGCGATATCTCTTTGTAGTACGAAAAGAAGGCTTGCCAGCTGCTTAAATCGTCTAGTGCATGTTTGGCTTCAGATTTGAACACGATACTTACTGTAAGGGGTAGTACAGGCCACTGTTGTTTTTAAGGTCTATTATGAAGCGGATTGGTAGATTTACATAATGATTAATTTGACTACTGAGTAGAGCGGGCGTTGTTGGGCAGGAGGTTAATCCCTAGGATATTTGCTATGAGTTTATTACGATTATAGTTTTATATAAGTTTGTTGTAGTAGTTATCTAGGTCGCGATCGCAACCAAAGAGTCTGTGACGGAGTATGTGAAGAATGCTGGCTTAGCTTTGCTGGGTACCTCAAGCAAAGACGCTCAGTTGGAGATAGTACTGGAGGAATCTGATGCTCTTGTAAAATTCATTACCGATCCCCAGACACACGTTCTTGTTGTTGATAGGACGATCCACCGAGGTGAGTCCTACTTTTTCGCTTGCGTATATTCTTCTTCTTTTTATAAATTTTATAGATATATAGATTTGTAGATGGATTATAGATATAGATTATACAGATTGTTTCTAAACAGAGTTTACGTCATTATGCAAAGTGGTCGGAGGCGTTCTGCAATACACATTGGATCGATCCCCGCTCCAGGCCCACCAAGCTCTCCATCCTTCCAAGATCGGTAATTTGGTACCAGACTTGTCTGGGGGAGAGCAGCACTGGCTCATTACATTGATAGGCAACGGCGAGTCATTGTAAAGGTCACCACTTACGCATTGAATGACCTCCAACGATTCTTAATGATGTCGAATGCATGGCGCATCCCTCAGGGATTGAGCAACACCGAGATCTTTATCTTTTTTATCCTTAAAGTATGTGTAGTTTAGGCAAAAGTGTTCATGAAATATTTTCAATAAATTCTCACCAATTGTACCGTAATTTTAAGTATTGGTACTGTCTTCGTGAAATAATAAGAAATGTTTTATATAGGACATCGTAGAGCCAACCACATCTCTAGGTTATTTGTTCAGAAAAGCGCAACAATATTATTATTCTTGTTCTAATTAGCCGACGCGGCGCCCCATTTACCGCACTATTCGGATCCAAGGACTTGTTGTACTCGGTTTTCTCGGATCCTATGTACATGAAGGTCTTCGAACTTTTAGCATGTTGGTTCGGCCGTTGTTTGAGGATTTTTCGCCTTCGTGGCCAACGTCGTGGAACGCTGGTTCAGATCGTCTCTATGGAGTTCTGGAATAGCCGTGGTAAAGTGTTCCCACCTGTATCAGAGACAGTGAACTTGTCCTATACAAGTCTGGTACCAGTTTCCGTACTCTGGAGGAATCAGATGCTTAGTGGGCGGGCCCATGCAGTTCGAACCGCCTGTTTAGATTGGGCCATTCGCGTAATGGACGGGCGCAGTACTAATTCAGTAACAGAACTTTGAAATGCTGTTTAGTTCGTTGGAGAGCAAGGGTTTAAGTTATTTGAAGGCACTATTAATGGAATAAAGACATCGCGTTGCGACCTGTTCAAATGTTTTATACGATTGGACTAGTTTCTTACAGAAAGTTCTGATTTTTCGGCTCGCATATCTCGGAGAAGCATCGAAAAGTGCATGGCATGCCAAAACGTCGAAATTTCAGATCAGTCGGGAGATGCTGACACAGGCGATGAGAGTGAGACAGCTCTGGCAGTCTTTACGGTTCGCAACGATGTCCTTTATCGAACGGATCGAAGTACATCGATTGTATTCATAAAGAAAGGTGGAATCATCGAAGCTGATAAATCAATTCCCGATCAGCTAAGAGTGATGGTGTAAGTGATCAATATTTTGCTAATCTTTCTATATATGAAGGTAAAATTTCCTAATATACGTCAAGAACTGTAAGCTGGATGTGGACATTTATCTGCATTATTCATCTTTAATATTTGGTCTAGCGTTTGATTTCTTTACCCATTTGGGTGAGAAGATTCCGGTGCTGAATTGACAGGTGATCAGATCCGATATTTATCAGTTTGTTTTGAATTCTTTCCTTTTATAGACTTAGTGAAGGAAATCCTTGCGAAACTTTGTGTGCACTCATCGGGAGAGCAGTTACACCTTATTTCAAATCCTTCATAAAGGAAAGTGGTCGAGGCGAACGAGATGGCGACAAACTGGCTCCTATCGTTGAGAAAAACCTCAATGAGGCTGAGGTCTATTTAAGTTTTATTTTGGTTTTCTTGGGCTACTTGGAAGTATGGTATGAATTTTAGGTTGCATTACTTCATCTGCAACAAAACATTGATATACCAGAAATAAACCTCATCATCAATCCACACATTCAAGCTGCAATCCAGAAAGCTAGCAAGGAAGGCAGGAAAGCAAAGGCTAGTCGACTTGAGACGTACAGCTGATTTCTGATGGTTTTTGACAAATGTAATACCAGTTTTTTCTCGGTTGCAGGTTACCGATTTGGGCGATTTGGTGGAAGATGCCCAATTTTTAAATAGTTTGCAGTCAGGAGTGAATCGGTGGATCAAAGAGATAAGAAAGGTAGTTTGCTGCATCAATTGAAGATCGTCGTTGTAGATATTCTTATTTTTAATTCGATGTTTTATTTCAATAAGCAGACACGAGGTTATTATAGAATTTATTGGAATACAATAGCTGACGTTTCCGCTGTTTCGCCTTCTTCAGAGTCTGGAAAGGTCAAATTGAGATGCGATCTACTCAGCCAAACACTTTCATAACCTTAGCAGATAAAACTTAACAAATAAATTTGTATTCGCATAAGAACCAGCTTCATTTAAGCCTATAACCTGACAAAGGCACAGTCCTCGCCCATGTAGTACTCTGTGCGGCTGCTATCTACCAACTAACTTTACAAAAAAAAAAAAAGTAGACGGTAGGTGTTTAAATGAAGCTGTTTCTTATGCGAATACAAATTTATTTGTTAAGTTTTATCTGCTAAGGTTATGAAAGTGTTTGGTTGAGCAGATCGCATCTCAATTTGACCTTTCCAGGCTCTGAAGAATGCGAAACCAACGAAACGTCAGCTATTGTATTCCAATAAATTCTATAATAACAACCTCGTGTCTGCTTATTAAAATAAAACATCGAATTATCAATCAATGTCGAGGTTAACAGAAAACCGGTCTTGTGAAGTTCTTATTTTTTCTAAATTTTTTTCCACATCTAGGTGACGAAGCTGGAGCGCGATCCAGGTTCCGGCTCATCATTGCAGGAAATGGCTTTTTGGCTGAACTTGGAACGCGCCCTACAAAAAATTCTTCAGAAAAGGGAGTCTGAGGAGGTCTTTTCATTATTTCGTATCATCTTTCCCGCCTGAAATTTAATGTTTCTTATTAGGTTATGTTAACACTAGAAGCACTGAAGTGTGGGAAAAGGTTCCATGCTACCGTATCCCTCGATACCGACACAGGTATTTTTTCGTATTACGCGGTTTTCTTTTGATGTTGTCTACTTTGAGCACATTTATCTGCGACATTTCCGATACTGTCATCAACCATTAAATGAATTGAATATATGTATACATGCTGTCTCATGAACAGATATTTTTTATTTATTGTTTAACTATTCATTACTATTATTCACCGTTATTATTTGCTATTTTATTTGATTATTTAGTTTCATTTTATTTTTATTTTTTGTTATTTTTTAATTTTGTTCGGTCGATATGCTTACTGTAGAACAAGTGGTGAAAGAAAATTAATATATGGGTTGGTGCAGGCGCCTATTTCTGTGTGGCCAGCTAATGGGGCGACGCCTAATTTCATGTCGTTAAGAACTTGGTGGTTTTTGGATCGTATGCGATGACTTCTCCATAACTTGAAAATTTGGATTGAGAACACGACCATGCCATAGAGGGAACTTTGCCGTATCTCTCTAGGGGTGCGCATGACATATATGCTACTGTTTATGATGTGTTGCCATGGGACGTCATGCACGCACGTTACTGTCAGAATTGGGAAGTGTTCTGCACATTATGTTGAGTTAATTCCTGTATTCTTCCCATCATCACGTTCGTAACGATGACCATGATTCGCATGGCACTTGGGACAAATAACAGCTAAATATCCGTTGACTTACTGGTCAATGACCATGTTCAGAAGGTTCTTTGCGTATTGCTGAGCATAGAGTAGAGCCTTTCTCGGTCGCTGTTCGCCACAGTATCTGCGTTGTATGAGGTATGGAATACTTGGGTACCTGGATGGCTCGACTTTACTGGTTGCGTGGGTACTAGCATACTTTCGAGTTGCTAGTTTTGCTATTGTGGTTCGCTGGAGTCCAAACGCTAACCTGGCCGAAACCTTCCTCGGGTCACCACACTAGCTCTCTCTAGGGGTGCGCATGACATATATGCTACTGTTTATGATGTGTTGCCATGGGACGTCATGCACGCACGTTACTGTCAGAATTGGGAAGTGTTCTGCACATTATGTTGAGTTAATTCCTGTATTCTTCCCATCATCACGTTCGTAACGATGACCATGATTCGCATGGCACTTGGGACAAATAACAGCTAAATATCCGTTGACTTACTGGTCAATGACCATGTTCAGAAGGTTCTTTGCGTATTGCTGAGCATAGAGTAGAGCCTTTCTCGGTCGCTGTTCGCCACAGTATCTGCGTTGTATGAGGTATGGAATACTTGGGTACCTGGATGGCTCGACTTTACTGGTTGCGTGGGTACTAGCATACTTTCGAGTTGCTAGTTTTGCTATTGTGGTTCGCTGGAGTTCAAACGCTAGCCTGGCCGAAACCTTCCTCGGGTCACCACACTAGGTAGGCGCAGGCGCCACCCTTGTGGATCAGAGTGAAATTTGCCAACATGCGACTTTGATACCAGGACGGTGGAGAATCCTCGTATTGGGCGTCCGGAAGGAAACCTCAGACTACCTTTCAGCCTAGGAGGCCCTGCTTGGAGGATGAACAACCCTCTGCAGATCTCAGCCCCACATCCAGGAACATCATTTAGTCACGATCAGGCGGGAAACCGTTGGGATGGCGATATCGAGTGACTACAAAAAGAGGCAAAAAGCTCCATGCAACAGTAAACGGCTGAAGAAAAAGGCATCGAATATGACCCATCTTGGCAAATTTGCTGGGAAATATGTGCACTATCCATGGTACACATGCGCACATATGGGTTAAGTACGATGACTTTTAGTGATTTATACGGAAATAATACTGGGAAGTAACAATTTCTTGTATTCATTAGTTTGCACTTTGTTGTAAGCGAATATTTATTGTGGCTAACTTCCGGTGCCTTTTACGATTCGTGTTATCGTTGTTGCATCATGTCAGATCGACTGGACTAGGATGTCTCACTCGAATCGTTGAGGCTCTGAAGTTGACTAAATGCCAAAGCTTCAACCAAAATAGGGATTTAATAGCAACCTACATGAGCTGATTAGCCCTACGGGTCATGTTTTTTCTCCTTTGCAGGCTTGAAGCAGACTCTTGCATTGGTTAGTGACTATAACTCGCTGATGAAGGATTTTCCTCTGAACGAGCTAGTCTCAGCAACTGATTTGGATTCGATCAAAATCGCTCTTGGAAATGTTTTTGGTCATATGAAGAAGATCAGGTATTCCAATGGTTTTAAATCACTTCTCTAATTTTTTTGAGTAATTAGTTAAGTACTCTTTTCAGTATATATATATATATATA
>MQTX01000143.1:620098-702280 GCA_009735665.1 Angiostrongylus cantonensis | reverse complement strand
TATATATACGAACATGGCAGGTGAAAATTGAGGTACTTGTTTGTGACGAGCTTACCACTATAATCATTTCATCATTTTTCAGAGCTACTAAATATCCTATCCAACGCGCACTTCGACTGATTGAAGCCATTTCACGAGATACGAATGCTCAAATTTTGAAGGTTGCTGTTCACTTTTCTGGTAATCTTTTTGAATTGCATACTGTTAATAGAAAAAAGGAATTTAGGTACTTGGCACACGTCGGCTAATGCACATATCAATCGTCGAGTTCGACCACCTCATTGTGCAGTGTACTCAGCTGTTTACGAAATGGGATGACGAATATGACAAGTACCATGTTTTATTACTACATATTACACTGGGTTTGAGTCAAATATTAGTCACATATCTTGGTTTCAATCTTACCAAAAGAGCTTATTTTTTTGTACTATTGAAATTATTCTGCAGAATTTACTTCGTCATTCAGATTTATCACCCTGCTTCGCGATATTTCTAAGAAAAAACGCGATGAACCGGTGAAGTTAATGTGGAAGGTGTTGCCGGTGCACAAGAAGCTGGAAGGACGGCTGGTTCAAATTAAAGCCTTTAGAAAGTGAGATAGTAAAATAATTACAATTGTAAAAACAGGTCTATTAAGAGCGCGTTGGCTACTACATCGCATTTTTATTCATATTCATATCGATGTCTAGTCTATAGCTCCTATATATACATATGTATAATTTTGGGACATGGAGACGGTAACTCCTAAGGGCGTTAAGTATACAGGTGAATGTAATGTGTGGAAGTCCAATCGCAGGAGGTTTATAGTTCTTGTGGATTTACACTGTTTAATTTTAAGGCAGCATGAGCAACTTCGCGTAGTAATTGCTCGTGTACTGCGTCCTGTAGGAACACCATCCAGTGATGCGCAACCAGATACTCAATCACACGGAGGTGAACCTACACCTGTGGATCAGGTTAGTTGGATTCGTTTTCGGATTCCCTTTTCTATTCGTTTTCATGCTTAAGCACGCCCTCTCGGAAACTCGGCATCAGTTTTAATTGACGTATTCACTGTGTTAAGGTTAACCTTGCTTACGAATTTGTGAAAGAAGTTGACTGTCTTGATGTGAGCGTAGAAGGAACTGCTGCTTGGGATGCCGCACAGCGCAGGTATTCGTTGTTCCACTGTTTCAACGAGTATCATTTCCTGAACAGGATGCATGTAAATTTAGATATGAAGAGCAAATTGCTAGAGTAGAAACTGCAATCACATCCAGGCTTAGGGATCAGCTTGGTTCAGCTCGAAATGCGAATGAAATGTTCAGTATATTCAGGTGAATTTATCTGAATTAAGCTTGCTACAAATAAATTTCTGTTCGCAAATTTTAGTCGCTTTAACGCTTTGTTTTGTCGTCCACAAATTCTTGGAGCGGTTCGTGAATATCAAACGCAGCTAATTCAAAGGGTGAAGGAAGACATAGAGAGGCTGCAGGTGTTTACAGATGTTTTTTTTTGTTGTTAAAATGCCCCTATTTATCATTTTATTCTTGCTGGTTGCAGGCAAAATTTACAAAGCACTATGCAGAAAAGCGTGGTGAAATTCTAACACCAACGATTGACATCCCACCACTTTCTGCTAACATAATTTGGATTCGTCAAATTGAACGTCAGCTCTCACTGTACATGCAGAGAGTGGCATCGGTGCTGGGAATGGGATGGGAAAATCATGTTGAAGGTTCGACTCTTAGGTCATTGGAACTAGTAAATTTTGAGCACTTTGATTTACGCTATAGGGCGCTTGTAGCACAGTGGTCAGAGACGTCCTGAAATACAGATGGGTTCGAATCTCATGCCCAAGATTCAGTAAGCCTGCCATCCCTCCTTGGTCACCAGATTGGTACCAGACTCCTTGGGACTATAGTAATATATCGATATATCGGTAGGGATTGATCAGCGCAGAGAGCTTTGTTCTTTTTTTAATTCGCGTTATGTATCAATCCTTGTTGTTGCATCAAGTATGATTCTTACCCTAAAATTTATAATAACTTTGAGGTCTTCTACTAGGGTATTCGTAAGCGCGAAAATTATAACTGCATGTGATTAAGTTATTTTTGTGCGTCATTATGTCAGTATTTGTTTTTTCTTTCAGCACGTCAATTGAAAACCGAGGCAGATAATTTCCGGAAAGTACTTGATACCCAAGGGCTGTTTGAAAACTGGGTGGAACAAATTTTGGCTAAAGGGACGAGTACACCTGGCCGTGTGAGTAGTTTATGCACAGTTGTGTTCATCCTCAGTACCTTTCGCTTACTATCCGCTTTTGTAGGTTTTTGTAATCGATCGTCGTTCCAAGGATGGGAAGCCTCACTTGCATCTCAAAGTCAACTTTAGCCCTGAAAGTATTGTGTTACATAAGGAGGTTTGCACTTATCCTCTTTATTTTTTCGAAGTTCATGAATTTTCTTCCTTTACTAAAAGTTATTGAGTATTTGCTGTGTAGGTGCGAAACTTAAAGAACATGGGATTTCGTATTCCGCTAAAAGTCGTCAACGCTGCTCACCAGGCCAATCAAATCTATCCATTTGCCATCAGTCTCCTGGAGTCTACTCGGGTATAAACATGGTTCGGTAAAGTTCCCAGTGAAGTGTTAACCTTCATTTTTCTAGACGTATGAATCGATTAATGAACGATTGTCGGCAAAGACTGGTATAGATACGCTAATCGCTAGCTATAAGAAAGATATACAGTCCCAAATAGCTGAAGGATATCAGCTCACTTGGGAATCATATAAAATCGACCCATACGTTGCCAAGCTTGCTGATACTGTGAATAATTATCAGGTAAAGTTTTCGAGCTCTTGTTGAAAGGGTGTGTTTTCAAACTCATATTTGTGCTTTCAGGAACGTGTAGAAGAGTTAATTTTAATCGCAGATAATATCGAGGTTTATCTTGCTGCGTTGGATACATGTCAGTATAATACTGTCACTATTGGTGCTCAGCTAGCGTCCATCCAGAAATCCGTAGATCAGTTGGCACTAGGGAATTATTCAAACTTGACTCAGTGGGTGGACAAGCTTGACAAGAAGGTTCGTTATGTCAATTTTTAGCAGCAGATAAGAGTAGCTTAACTAGTGGATTGGATAAATATGTTGCATTACTCAGACTATAAATGAAGTTAATGTGGTCTTATGTTTACCTAGGAATCCAAAATAAAGACCCTAAATACTTTAACTCAGCGTGGTTAATTTATTGTCTCATGAGGCATACGTTTTGCAGATAGAAGCTAAGCTCGCTGCTCGTGTCGAAGAAGCCATTCGTCTCTGGACGTTAGTGTTTTCGGGTAGTGAAGAAGTGGATGAGTACAGGGAGAGCAATGTCACATTACCTCCAGTTCATCCTGTCCTTATCGAGGTCTGGGTTTCTATGGAATGGCTTCATACTTGGTTTTCATGCGTCTACAAATTCAGATTCGTCTAACCGCTCAAACTATCTACATTAGTCCATCAATAGAGCAAGCTAGAGCGAAGTTATTAGAACAACTGGTGGAGTGGCATGCAGTTGTTACGAGCCAACCGCGTATTAGTAGCACTCGTTTTCAAGTGAGCCTATCAGTTTATCCTTTCTTTTAAACAACTTAATTCCACCTTAACAGCTAGCAATGAATCGCGATATGGATGTGGCCACATACAAAAACGTACTGAGTTGTCTTCCTAATGGATTAGGAGTGCTTGAAAATGCTTTCATCACTGTGGATCGAATTTTGAAGGAGGTGAGAGACTATTTACCTCACGGAAATCTGTTCTACATTGAATTTATGGAGCGTAAATTTGTTGGGCACTATATTTTGTAATTTTGGTCTGTTTATTAGGTGGATGATTATGTCAACGAATGGTTACGATACCAAGCCTTGTGGGATCTTCAAGCAGAAATGCTCTATGAAAGATTGGGCACTGATCTCTCTAAGTGGATGAAAACTCTGATAGAAATCAGAAAAAGCCGTAGTACTTTCGACACTCAGGTAAACGCGTTGTTCTTCTTGAGTGAACGAAATCTCTAGGCTGTCTGATAACAAAAATCGAAAGTTTTAAGGAAACTTTCATTATTCTACTTTAGGATACCAAGAAGGAAATATTTCCTGTCATCGTCGATTATGCTAAAGTCCAATTAAAAGTCTCTCTTAAATATGATTATTGGCACAAGGAAGTTCTTCAGAAATTCGGCACCGCTGTCGGTGAGTTGTTATGTCATGCTGTGTCATTTACGCTTCCAGGCACCCACTTGTCAAAAGCCATTCGCTTTTTCCGTTCAGGAAACGAAATGCAACAATTCTTTGGGAACATTTCCAAGTGGAGGGAGGAATTGGAGTCACAAGGTGTTGACTCAGGGACAACAACAGACGCTGTAGCGTTAATTACATATGTGCAGACTTTAAAAAAACAGACTAAGATTGGACAGGAGACGGTAAGTTAAATGAGTTTTCAGTATCTGTGTATCGCTACCGTAATCTTAAAGCCTGTTCAGGTCGATCAATTCCGTGCTGCGCAACGGTTACTTTCTCAGCAACGTTATCAGTTTCCTACACAGTGGTTGTACGCAGAGAATGTTGAGGGCGAATGGTCGGCTTTGACAGAAATTCTACGTCGTAAAGACTCATCGATCCAGTCACAAGTGAGCGCTATCAATTTTGCATTGCAGTTCTTGTAGCAGGCCAATTTTAATATATGCGACTACTCTTCGAGTGTAGCAGTGGTTGGAGACACCCTGCAATGGGCATGGGACCGACCCCTTCCGGGCTCGGCAAAGGCCAGATATGCATTCGATTTCCTCCAACAATGATTATTGAGGTCTAATGCATAGTGCGTGGCGTATCCCTCAGGGATTGCTAAGCACCGAGAGCTTTAGCCTTTATCTTTTATGCTCAATCTTTTCCCTTCGAGTGAGGAATTAATAGTAAGCGTATGAGGAGGCCGTTAAGCGTGTTGCGTTCCATCGTATATATCCTACTTCGTTCAAGATCACAGTGTCTTTTACAATTTCTGGATTTCAAAGTAACGTCGGAGTTCGATCTAGTCGACTACTGCAATATCTCGTTAAACTTGTACCAGGTGTATTACCCTGAGCGTAACTGAAGCACATGGGCTTTCTGGTCCATTTAAATTGCTAGTCGTCTCTATGTGTAGTTTCCAGATCAATAATCTGCAAACGAAAATCAAAGAAGAAAATGACATGGTCGAGAAGCGTACTCAAGATACGTTGGCTGAATGGGAAAGAGCAAAACCCGTAGAAGGAGCTCAAAGGCCGACTGAAGCTCTTTCAGCTCTCAACACTTTTGAACAGAAGATTGCCAAACTGACAGAGGTTTGAGCATTAACATTTGTTTTCAGAGTTTCATGATTATATCGCATTGCAAATGTTTTAGGATCGCGAAAAAATGCGAAGAGCACGTCATGCACTTGATATGGCTGATCCAACAGGTGTTCCAGTGGATGCCGACAAGCTAACCGTTGCTGCGGAAGAGCTGGCTGACTTAAAGGGGGTATGGCAGGCCCTTGTACCGGTGTACACTTCAATTGATGAAATGAAGGTAATTTTTCGTTTTTTCTTCTTTATTTCCGTTGTTTATGTTCGTATTATCTGGTTTTGTACGTGATTGTTGAATGTTTCTTCTGTTATTCACAAAGAGGTCCACATCTATTTAAGGAAAAAACTTGGTTGTCTGTGCAACCACGGAAGTTGCGACAATCACTCGATGATCTTATGAGTCAGCTGAAGCATTTGCCTGTTAAATATAAGAGCTACAAAAGTTATGAATATGCGAAACAGATGATGCACAACTACTCAAAGGTACGTTAAAGTAGTGTTCATCTTCCTCGCTCCTCAGTCTTTTTTTTAATTTCTAGATGAATATGCTAGTGATGGAACTGAAATCAGACGCACTTAAAGAACGTCATTGGCGTCAGATGATGAAGGAGTTACGAGTGAATTGGAATCTTTCAGAGCTTACTCTGGGGCAGGTTCGTATCATATGCTTCTGTCTTAGAATGCTTAAAACATGTTCGGCTTGGGAAATCATGGATTTCTTAATTAAGCTTTTAATTTTTCAACATGCGTAAAGGTCTGGGATGCCGATCTCCAACGACACGAACACGCTATCAAGCAGATTCTTCTCGTTGCTCAAGGTGAACTTGCTCTCGAGGAGTTTTTGAAACAGGTATGTTGCTTATTTGGAGGAGCTCCGTTATTTATTTTTAGAGTGTTTTTAGAGCTTTACCTATTTTAAGGTCTAGAACTATAATATTTCCGAAATCATTTTAGATGAGAGACTTTTGGCAGTCCTATGATGTTGAGCTGGTAAACTATCAGAATAAGACACGATTGATCAAAGGATGGGATGAGCTATTCACCAAATTAAAGGAACACCAAAACTCGTTGGCTGCTATGAAGCTTTCTCCGTACTACAAGCAATTTGAGGAGGTTTCTGCTGTGTCAGTGCATTGGATCTTTTTATTGAACAAAGCTTCAGAATGCGCTATCCTGGGAAGAGAAGTTGAATCGAATAAGTGCGATGTTCGACGTGTGGATTGATGTTCAACGCCGTTGGGTCTATTTGGAAGGTCTGTTTTCTGGATCAGCGGACATTGCTACATTACTTCCCATTGAAAGTGCACGATTTTCTAGGTATGTTTTTAAGTACCACGTAAGCTGGTTTACAGAGAGACAAGAGTCGTGTCACGTATGTATGCATCAGTAAGAGTTCAAATCACAAGTGAAATTTACGGTAGTCACGTTGTGAGCAGACGTTTGTGATTCAGTTTCTACCTTGGACCACCATTGATCCGTATTTCTCCCATTTCTTATATTCATTCGTTAGTTATACGAAAATTCTAGCATTTCCACGGAATTTTTGGCATTGATGAAGAAAGTCACACAATCGCCACGTATTCTTGATATAGTGGGAATGCAAGGAGCCCAACGTCTGCTTGATAGACTTGCAGATATGTTATCGAAAATTCAGAAAGCTCTTGGCGAATACTTGGAGAGGGAGAGGTCATCTTTTCCACGGTATGTCTATCAAGTAATGTCATTGTTGGACTTCGTTAAAAGGGTTTTGTAATTTTCGTTCAGATTCTACTTCGTTGGAGATGAAGATTTGTTGGAGATCATGGGTAATAGCAAAGACATTTCACGTCTGCAAAAGCATCTCAAGAAAATGTTTGCTGGAGTGACTTCTGTAGATGTTCTAGAAGAAGACCGCGTTGTAAGTGTTGCATGATATAGTACTTGGAGAAGAGTACAGTAGTTTTTCTTCTTGTAGATTACCGCTCTCCAAAGCCGGGAAGGCGAACGAGTAGAACTTGTCCAGCCGGTTCACACCAAAGATGTTCGTATCAATGACTGGCTTAAGACGCTGGAAGCGGAGATGAAGCACACCCTTGCAAAGTAGAATTATCTCCAATAATCGCTATGTATTTTGAATTTCTTATCATACTTTTTTAGATTTTTGGGTTATTCCCTAGCACATTTCTCAAAGTTGGATATTGACACTGTGAAGCCTGAGGAATACATGGAATGGTTGGATAAGTATCCGGTAAATTTTTTTTCGGGTTTCCCGTCGTTACCGGAAACCTATCACAATGTTCCAGGCGCAAGTCATAGCGTTGACTGCTGAGATTTGGTGGAGCAATCAAATGGAAATCATGCTGGCCGATGGTAAAACTGTGGAAACAGTAGAGCAAATAGTGTCAGCAACACTCTCCCTACTTGCTGATTCAGTGCTAAAAGATCAACCTTCAATAAGACGGAAAAAAATAGAAACATTGGTCAGCAGTGTTTTTCTTTGCCGAAGGTAATGCACGTAGTTAAGAAGGCCTATACTTTTGTCAGATTACGGAATTCGTCCATAAGCGCGACACTTGCCGAAAATTGATAAGTGATAATGTCAAGAGCGTTTCGGATTTTGGATGGTTGCAGTGCATGCGATTTTACTTCGATCCTAAACAGGTATGTTTTTTTCTACACATTGCCACGTAACTGCTTGTGAAACTATATCTAGTCATCTGTATGTAGTATATACATGTACATATAAGTATATATGTATATATACTTCTATGTACATGTAGACTTGTCTGGGAGGATAGCAGTACTGGCTGGGTACATCGATAGGCCACCGCGACTCATTGTAAAGGCCAGATATGCATTTCATCACTTCCGACCGATACCTGGTGAAGTTGAATGCATGGCACATTTCTCAGGGATTGATTGACGTCGAGAGCTTTATCCTTTATCCTTTTTATAGGAGAAGAAAAAGTTACAGGGATAAAATATGTGTTACAGCCTGATGCAACACGTTGCTGCATTGTGAAGATTGCGAATGCTCAGTTCTTCTACGGATTTGAATATCTTGGATTACAAGAGCGGCTTGTTCGTACGCCACTGACAGATCGCTGCTATTTAACGATGACACAGGCTCTACATTCAAGGTTTGAGCAGCTGTTCGTTCTCGTTTTCTTTTTGTTATTTTGTCGTGTTAATCGTAATCGTGAATGTTTCATGTGGGTTTTCCACCTTGTTAAATCTTCCAACGTGTTGTGGACATAGTCGTGTTTCTTGTGGATTTTCTTCCTTGTTGAACCTTTTAAAGTGTCGCGGCGGTTGCGTCTTCATTTCATAGATCCAAGACACTTCTACCTTCTCATTGAGTTCATTAGACCATTCCGCCCGTGTAAACACTGTGGTCTCCATATTCAGTCATTTGAGTTCAAAAGGTCTTTTACCGCACTACGTATATTTATTAAATAGCTAATCGATAACACATCAAAATAGAAGGGGTAAGGCCTGAAAAACAAGTCCCTTCACTTAACAATTTTAAAAAATATCATTTTTTGGAGACGTTCGTTGACTAGTCATTTTTTGACTTTTTGGCAAACAGTGAACTGTTAGCTTTTTATTTACTGCCTTTTATTTTTTCTTGGCATGGTATTATGTGGTATACAGCCACAGTGATGTTGAAATATTTGCATACTCCGGTCCACAAGTGTTTTCAACCTTTGTTTCGGCTGTCTCTCAGCTAGTTCTATCAATTTAACACGTAATATCCTGCCATGAGAAAAATTACAATAGGCAGTAAATAGAAGTTAACAGTAAATAGAAGTTAACAGGTGATTTCAACTACAGCCCCAGGTTAACTGGGTTCGTTGCCAAAAGGTCTTTTACCGCACTACGTATATTTATTAAATAGCTAATCGATAACACATCAAAATAGAAGGGGTAAGGCCTGAAAAACAAGTCCCTTCACTTAACAATTTTAAAAAATATCATTTTTTGGAGACGTTCGTTGACTAGTCATTTTTTGACTTTTTGGCAAACAGTGAACTGTTAGCTTTTTATTTACTGCCTTTTATTTTTTCTTGGCATGGTATTATGTGGTATACAGCCACAGTGATGTTGAAATATTTGCATACTCCGGTCCACAAGTGTTTTCAACCTTTGTTTCGGCTGTCTCTCAGCTAGTTCTATCAATTTAACACGTAATATCCTGCCATGAGAAAAATTACAATAGGCAGTAAATAGAAGTTAACAGTAATAACTGGGTTCGTTGTGGATTTGGGCTACTTAGATCAATCCCATTGGTGTGTGATTTCTGATGGCAGTGATCGATAGAATAAGACGTTATTCCTTTCAGTCGCTATGATCATTATATGGAATGTACTTATATATAAAAACCGGAAGAGACTTAGGATAAAGTGCGGAATGTTTACAAATGTTGACAACAACCCATTTGCAATATGGGCCATAGTAAATAAAGTAAATTGTAGCATACATATCATTTGTAGCCATAGAAGAATAAAGTAAAGTCTCATCTAGAAACCCATCGTGTACAAAATCCGTCAAGTTCTCTATTTATTGAGAAAAGACTTTTAACTGTTGAAAAACCAGGAATTCCGCAAACGACGTAGTCGACTGGCTCCAGTCAAGAAAAACGACGCCAAAGCGGAATAGTTCGGTAAATAGATGCGGGTGTAAATAGATGCCATTAAAATGGATATATTTTCGTCAACAAATCTTGCTTGAGCCGTTTTTACTGGTCTTAAAGGTCTCAAAACCGTCCATTTTCTCCATTGAAGTATTTTAACATAAGAAGGAAGTGATTCTCAACAGATCTCTCTGAGCTTAGCTGCGGTTTGGAAGTGATCTATGCAGCAAAATTTTTGTCGAAATCCTATTACTCATGATGCTGTCGTCCATAATTGTCATACACGATAGGATAGTCTGCATAAAAAGCTATTAAAAAACGGAGTAGAATGGCTGTACGAGTGATTCTTTCATTTTATAGGCATATTATCATGTGACTTTTGAAAGGTTCGTATTGCTTTTGGCTTTGCTTCGAAAGAATTAGCACTGGTGTTAGTTCGTCCTGGATCTGGCTCCATTGTCCATGCTCTTTATCACAGCACAAATTTCGGAGACGAGGATATGGTGTGAGCTTTCTTCAACAAGGATTTTAGTCTCCTAGAATGTTATGAAGATTGGGTTGTGCATCGAACTGCTCCTGATCGTTCACCACGCGCCATTCGATTGTGTTCCTATTAACAAATAATGTCACCTTTTTTCATTATTCATTTCGCTTACTTTCGCTCTATAATCTGATTCTTCCACGTGACATAATTCTTTCGTATGATGAATAATGAAAAACTCATCCACATCCCCAGATCAGTCCCGTTGACGGGTGATTTCTGATAGCACCTATAGGTCAATAAGGCGGCTAAGAGAAAGGCGAAACGAAGGACTCATAAGGTGTGGTGGTGAATGCGTTAACCCTTGGAAAGGGCAATAACGTGTTCGGTCCGCACAGACATATGCGGAGTATATATCGGCATTTATGCAGTAGAATGAGTAATTCTCAAGACGAACTTTCCATTATCCTCGGTAATGATCAATGAATTGCTGTTTTCTTGTCGAGTAAACTCTAAGTTAATCTTTATTAAGTGTTTTTTCCTAAAGTTTCCGCTGAGTTCGCCTTCTTCAGAGCCGGAATCTCAAGTTACTGCGAGAAAACAAACGCCTATCTCCCAAGCAATAATTTTGGTGTCGCCGAATATAAAATTATAGGAGTTGTTGGAGATGCAATAAGATGCGATATGCACCTAATTGATCAGCTGACTTATATAGTTTTGGAAGGTTGCGGCGAACAACTTCGTAGCATTGTTGTGGTGTTCCATCATCTGGTCGGGCGACGAAGAAAAGGAGCTTTTTCAGAATGTGCTAGTCTTTCACGAGTTTTTTTTTGTGGCTGATGTAGTTGAATCCTTGCAGGTGCAGGGTGTGATCGGATCGAGTACACACATATTGTATTACGGAAACGTCGAAAAGATATCACCTGCTATGAAAATATGGTATCGATCTCCGTAGTGCTCTGTATCATGGAACTTTTCCATTGTTTGGTGGCCATTTTCTTCCTTTGCAATGAACGAATTTCCTGGAAAGCAATGTGTTGTTGACAAGAACCCAGCATGACAATTTATACTGGTCTTTTGGTCTCGAGTTCTTAATTCTTAAGTTGCCCAACAACAATTTTGTGGGTGAAGATTTATTTACAGACCACGCCACCACCTGGTAGTAACACATTCCCATGAGAGGCAGTGGTTTGTGAGTAACAGTTGATTGACTATTTTTTTTTATGTGAAAGACAAATGAGGATATCCAATCTAAGTGATGAAGTTGACGCAAACACGTGGGTGTAGGATAAATTCTGAAACACTTGGCAGGATTCTTTTCTCACGATAGGGGAACGTCTGGTTCGTTTAACTAGCGTATGTTGGTGTGGAGATTGTTTTAGTACTTCAGATGCAGAGAGGACTGTTTGTAAACTAAAGTCAAACCAGGCTTAGTAAGAAATAAAGAGCAACGATACCGATTCTCCTACAGTGATATATGATTCAATCGAAAGTCCATAAAACTTTTCTTTGTGGAAATCTAAAACGTTAGCTGCTGCCCGGCCGACCTAGCAGATTATGTGGTCAGAAAAAAAGCTGGTTGTCCTTGAGCCAGTTTCTTAACCAAGCCTCTTACCCACTTATTTGTCTTTAAATTGTTCAAATATCGTATTTTTAGCTGATTTAGGTTGGGAGGTTCCCCATTCGGACCAGCTGGTACAGGAAAGACGGAGTCTGTTAAAGCACTTGGCCACCAACTCGGTCGATTTGTCCTCGTTTTTAATTGTGATGAAACATTTGACTTTCAGGTGAAGATATATTATTTTTTCACATTTTTCGACGTTCAATGATTATTTTATCATCTAATTTCAGGCAATGGGAAGGATTTTGGTGGGTCTTTGTCAGGTTGGCGCTTGGGGGTGCTTCGATGAGTTCAATCGCTTGGAAGAACGTATGCTTTCTGCTGTCTCACAGCAAATACAAACTATCCAGGCATGTTTTTATTTGTTTCTTTTTTATTTATTGATTTAGACTTCACGTAATTGTTGAGTTATGGCTCAGGAAGCGGTTCGTGCAGGTGGTGATATGAGCGTAGATCTGGTAGGAAAGCGTCTCAACGTGAATGCGAATATTGGTATTTTCATCACAATGAACCCAGGGTACTCTGGAAGATCGAATTTACCCGATAACTTGAAACAGGTGATTTTTCAAGGATATATTTCGACCACATTTTCTGCTGGTATTTGTGGATATAGCACCGGGCGTGTGTGGCACAGTGGTTGGAGTCGCCCTGCGACACACACACTTTATCGATCCCCGTGCCCATTGCTCACCAAGCCTTCCATATCTTCGGGTCGGTAAATTGGTACCAGACTCCCCTGAGAGGATAGCAGCACTGGCTCGATACATCGGCAGGCCACCGCGAGTCATTGTAAAGGTCAAGCCTGCATTCAGTCATCTTCAACGTTGATTAATGAACCGAAAGCGATGAGTAAGGATGCACTGTATGGAGTGCTGGATCCGAACACTAGGGAATGGACTGATGGATTGTTCACTTCCATTATCCGAAGGTAAGTGATTTTCTTCTTTCATCCTATTAGGTATTAGTATATATTAGTATATGGGTGCGTGTAGCGCAATGGTTGGTGGCGCTCTACATAACACATGAGATTGATTTACACGCCCCGGGCTCACCGGACCGTCGATCCCACCAGGGTTGGCATATTGGCACCAAATTTGTCTGGGAGGATAACACCACTGGCTTGATACATCGGTGGACCACCACGAGTCATTGTAAGGGCCAGATATGCATTCAATCACCTCCAACGATGCTTAATAAAATCGAATGTCGAATGGCGCATCCCTCAAGGGTTGATCAACCCCGAGAGCTGACCTTTATCCTTAACACAATAGTATGCAGAAGTCGTAGTTGTAGTCTGTAAACGTTCTCTTCTTGATTTCAAGAAAAAGTTTTTGCTTTTATAACAAAATAGCAGTTTTGTAGCGAGTAATAGTACAAATAATCCCACCACAGCTGTAGTCCTTTATAACACTTTAATTACGTTTCTATCTTGTACGCCGTTCTGAAAGCATGCCTTAGATTGCTTTAAAGTTTTTAAAATGAGTAAATTTAGAATAATTGATAATGTTCGCGGTGAACTAGAGAAGCGCCAGTGGATTATCTTTGACGGTGATGTTGATCCAGAATGGGTAGAGAATTTAAATTCAGTACTTGATGATAATAAACTGCTCACATTACCAAATGGAGAACGTCTCGCTATTCCACCTAACGTAAGGCTTCGTATTCGTATTTGAGCCAGTTATTAGCAACTCTACCTTTGTTTTGAACTAATTTGATCTAGTGCACCTTTAATATAGGTACGAATCATTTTCGAAGTTGCTGATCTGAAATACGCAACTCTTGCTACAGTTTCTCGTTGTGGCATGGTTTGGTTCAGCGGAGAGGTAACACTCAGTAGATACTATTTTCGAGCGCCCTTTCTCCAACGATCTGTCATCAGGTTGTAACCACGGAAATGATGTTCGAGCACTATCTTGCACGCTTGCGTAATGTCTCCATTGAAAGCGATGCGTTAATTGCTGAAGATGCCGCTCCAGTGAGATCTGTAGTCATACAGAGGCAAGCTGCTACTGCTCTCCAACCGAACTTTTCTCCAGGTTGAAGTTTTTCTTATATTATTTACTGTTCCTCTCATATAGCGCTGAAAGAAAGTTTATCCCATTTTAGATAGTCTTGTACCGTTAGCGCTCAATTTCGCTCTCACAAATCTTGAACATATCATGGTTCCCACTCAACAGCGTCTACTGTCGTCATTTTTTGCTATGATGAACTACTCTGTTCGTTGCATCATTAATCATGACGCTAATCAAGGTGATTTTCCGTTATCGGTGAGTACTTGAACCTTTTTCTATGCTAATACACACTTCGATCAGTTTTACAACCAGGAGGTGCTAGCCAAGATGTCGAAATCGTTACGTTTGAGCACTACATTTACGGGTTCGGTTTGACACCAAAATGGCACTAGACTGGATCACAATGCGATTTGCGCCACTTGTTTTAAAGACTGTTTTGTTTATAGCCGGATCAGGTTGAGACGTATTTGACACGATCCATGCTTACCAATATGATTTGGGCGTTCAGTGGTGACGGTAAATGGAAATGTCGCCAACGTTTGAGCGACTTCATTCGTAGTTCAACAACTCTTTCATTACCTTCAAATCAACAGGTAAATGCGTGCAGGTCCTTTCACTTATACTTTGACATAGTTCCTTGTTTTCTAGATGTTCGTAACCTATAGTGTTCAAAATTTGGTTTTTTTTCTGTATTTCCATGGAACGGTTTGTAGTTTGCAGGATCACAGTTTTCTAACCCTAATTGGAGTCGGCAGTCTTATAGACATTTTTATAGTGAAGTTGCATAGTTGTCTGTGTAGTAAAGAAAAAAACGTTACTTGTTCAGGCTCCCTTGATAGACTTCGAAGTGCAACTCAATGGTGAGTGGCAACCGTGGTTGAGCCGTGTTCCAGTCATGGAAATTGAATGTATGTCTCGCGCTACCCTTATCCATTTTACCTGTAATTTAAAATATGTCTCGCTGAAATGATTCTGCTACAGCTCATCGTGTCGCCGCGCCTGACCTTGTTGTGCCGACTATCGATACTGTTCGCCATGAAATGTTGCTGTCTGCTTGGCTATCAGAACATAAACCTCTTGTGCTGTGTGGGCCCCCAGGTTCTGGGAAGGTGATTTTTTAGTGAAGTTTCTTTGTATCTTTGTATTTTTCTAAAGCATACGTCATCTTTGTAGACGATGACATTGCTAGCTGCATTGCGTTCCCAACAAGATATGGATGTGGTGAATGTGAATTTTTCATCATCAACAACACCTGAACTTTTGATGAAAACATTTGATCACTATTGTGAATACCGACGCACGCCAAATGGTATTGTATTGGCTCCAGTTCAACTTAGCCGATGGTTGGTCATTTTCTGTGACGAGATCAACTTGCCTGCCCCAGATAAATACGGTACTCAACGTGTGATTTGCTTCCTTCGCCAACTTGTAGAAATGGTGCGCTTAATATTTTGTATTATTTCGGGAAATTGTTGAACACCGTGATTGTTTATCGTCCTTCTGTTGTAGAATGGCTTTTACCGCAATTCCGATCATTTATGGGTGACACTAGAACGAATTCAATTTGTCGGTGCGTGCAATCCTCCTACTGACCCTGGTCGTCACCCTATAACACTGCGTTTCCTGCGCCATGTTCCAGTCGTTTACGTCGACTATCCGGGACAAACGTCGCTTATACAGATTTACGGGACATTTAACAGGTAGAGGTTGACATTCCCTCTTGAGATGTTTTAAACCGCTTTGCAGTACAACATCCTATACCATTTTTATATTCTGGAATTGCGTAGTTCAGTTGCGTGGATATCGAATTTCATGATGTATATTCCTTTCTAGAGCTATGCTTAAGACAGCGCCTACAGTTCGGGGCCTTGCAGATCCACTCACTAATGCTATGGTCGACGTCTACCTGGCCAGTCAAGTAGGCATAAAACTTTTGACATTCACTAGCAGGCCACATTGTCTTGAATTAGGACGAATCGCTTTAGGAACATTTCACTCAAGATGACCAGCCGCACTACGTATATTCACCTCGTGAGTTAACCCGTTGGGTTCGTGGAATAGCAGAAGCGATTGCTCCCATCGATGGAATCACCACTGAACAGCTCGTCCGTTTATGGGCTCATGAAGCAGTGCGGTTATTCCAAGACCGGCTGGTCACGGATGCCGAACGTGATTGGACTGACGAGCTTGTTGATTCGACTGCTGAAAAGTCGGTTTTGGGCAATTATTTACGCTCGCCTTGAAATTTTGAGTTCACTTTATGGTCTTTTAAATTTATTAGCCTTAAGAGTCTAAGATTTATCTATTCACTCATTTACACCTTTCAATTGAATGGCTCGATTTAATTTATATCTTTACCTTCCTAAATTCTCGTTTATTCACAACATTACCTCTGTTCCACGGGTTTTACGAGGGTTTTTTTGCTTACTGTAGTACGTTTAGGTATTTTGGCTGTTCCTGCAATGTGAAAGAAGCTCTGCGTCGACCACTGTTATATTCCTGTTGGCTATCAAAGCATTACGTACCTGTCACAAGGGTTGAACTCAAAGACTATGTATCCGCAAGGCTCAAAGTATTTTCATCCTTTCTTAGCTCTACATTCCTTCCTGGGGAATCAATAGGAGTGATTTTTATCTTTGTTAATTTAGGGTTTCTATGAAGAGGAACTTGACGTGCAGTTGGTTCTATTCGATCAAATGCTTGACCATGTGCTGCGTATTGACCGAATATATCGTCAGCCTCAAGGACATCTTTTGCTTATTGGTACAGCTGGAGCTGGAAAGACAACGCTTTCTAGATTCGTAGCATGGCTAAATGGGCTTAGTGTATTTCAGGTGCCTCTTTTTTTGCCTTTATCTTTTTGAAGGTTCTTGTAGTCATCGCTGTACATGAGTGTGGAGCTGTTACAGCTTAAAGTTCACTCGAAGTACACCGCCGCGGATTTCGACGAGGATATGCGTTCAGTCTTACGTCGTGCTGGTTGCCGGAACGAGAAAATGTGCTTCATCATGGATGAGTCAAACATGTTGGATACTGGATTTCTTGAGAGGCTAAACACGCTCTTGGCCAATGGAGAAGTGATTTCGTTTCCCTTTTCTTTGATCACTTCAGGTTTTCCCATCCCAAAAAGTTATTATTTGCTCCATGTCGGCGGCTAAATTAGTACATCCTAAAAGCAATGCTGTTAGTCTGCCGTTCTTACCTGTTCTTCCCTTTCCTTCCCATTTCATAATTAGATAAGTATTTTTTCCCCTTTAGGTACCTGGTTTATTCGAGGGCGATGAACATACGACTCTCATGACGCAAATCAAAGAAGGAGCCCAACGTCAAGGATTGATGCTTGACAGTCATGACGAGCTGTACAAATGGTTCACCTTGCAGGTGACTTCACTGTATTTTACTCAGCCATATCTTAATGTTTATTAAACTGGATGACAGAATGATTAATGCGGTATCTCAGGTAATGAGAAATCTACACGTGGTTTTTACGATGAACCCGTCTGGCAGTGGTCTTCGCGAGCGCGCTTCTACCTCACCGGCTCTGTTTAATCGTTGTGTGCTGAACTGGTTTGGTGACTGGGCCGACACTGCGCTCTACCAGGTAAAGCATATATGCTTCCTCTTAACCGCTGTAAGATTGTAAATTCTTCAAATTTTCCGCTTTCTTCAAAGTGATGAGATGTGCTTTGAAACAAAAATGGAAAATTAAAATTCAGGTAAAATGGAAAGTTTGTAAAAATTCTAATTGTCCTTTTTAAGGTTGCATCGGAGCTTACGACGACTATCGATATGGACCGTAACGACTACGAGCCACCTTTCGCGTTGCCGAAAGTGTGTGACCTCATACCTAACCCACCGACTTATCGTCATGCTATCATTAACACACTAGTGCATGTTCATAAGTCCGTCCAAAAGCTTAATGAACAGGTGAGATCCAGCAGGACTTCTGTATTAACGCACTCCCTACCGTATGCTTTGTCTCCAGTGAACTTAATTTTTTTCTGGTTTTCATGTCGGATTAAGCACTTCTGCAAAATCGAATCGATACTTGTCTCTGAACATTTCACATTTATTTCAGCTTCTGGTTGAGGATTTCATTTTCTTTAAGTGTGTCGTAGAACGCTTGTCGGAACCATTCTGCCTACAATCTTGGAGGCAGCCGAGCTAAAGCGTTCCCACGTGAATTTGGGACGTTCTCTGGGGCCAGGGATTGAATCAGCACCATGTTTCATGGTAGTCTGCATCGCTAGCCACTGTGCTATGTAATCTTCCATATATATATAATATATATATATATTTCTCCGAATGTGACCATGTTTGAACTTTCATATTACGCATAGAAATTGCTTTTCCTTCACTTTTAACTTTTTCTATTGCACTAATCTAGTACACCAAACCATGATTCTATTAAAAGATGCAAAAGAAACACCGGTTTGAGCGAAACCTCAGAAATAGAGTGAAATCTGAGTTCCTATTTGATGAATGGAATGGAACACACAGTGATCAAAATTGTACTACCGTTAAAAAAGAAGTCTTAGAGACTTCCATGTTGGAAAGTGGGATATTTTTTTCCTCAGTAATCTGGTATTTTAGTGTTTTTTTCTTCAACTTAGACAGTTTTGTTTTTTTTTTCGCCTTAGATTTAGAACTTCACGAGCTAAGAATTAGCGTTTCTCCGAAGTAACAATTTTTCCTAAGGAATTTCGAAATTTCGAAAAGTCATTGTTCATTTTGATGTCTACATTTCTCGTCTTTCAGTGTTATCTTTCCAATCATTTTCTTAAATTTTAATACTTATTCTCCAATGTTTGGATGCCTTCCATTTCCAGGAGCATAAGCGTGGACACAAAGTTATGGTAGTGACGCCTCGTCATTTTCTTGACCTGATCAGGCACTTTACGAATCTGTTTTACGAAAAACGACGGGAGCTAGAAGAGGAAAAGGTTTAGAAACCATCTAGAGAAATAAATTAGATGAAGATATCTTAATTTAGCAACAGCATTGCAGGTCCACTTAAATATAGGTCTGAACAAGATTCGCGAAACTGAGGAACAGGTGAAGGAGCTGCAGAAGAGCCTTACGCTAAAGAGTCGTGAACTGGAAGAGAAGAAAACAGCAGCTAATTTAAAATTGAAAGAAATGTTAGCGGACCAGCAAAAGGTGCAGTATTCAAACTTTTGCACCACTGTTTATCTATTTTCCCATGTTCTTTTTAGTATATATTTTCCTTATGTAATAATTCTTTTTGAGGTATTGGTGTAATTCTAGGCCGAAGATGAGAAACGTCATTCCGAACAGCTCCAGAAGGAGCTAGCGGAACAGTTAACTCAGATAGCAGCAAAGAAAACAGAAGTGCAGAAGGACCTCAGCCAGGTTGGTGTGTTACTTGTTGGGTTTAGTTTTAAAAATATAGCTATAGTTTTTTGAGGAATAAGGAAAAAAATAATTGAGTGCAATATCGATTCGTGCTCTGCAGAACATTTCCCCTTGACGGGTGATTGCTAATAGCAGCATTAGCGTAAAAAACTGGCTAGTTGAGAAGTAATCAAACCAAAGGCATTGGATGGTACAGTGGATAACATACTAACCCGCGAAAAATGTAATCGCGGATTCCAAGTGCACATGAGATCCCCAGTTTTGAGCATATATGAACATCTTTGTGGTTGTAGCTACAATTGTTTTCGAGTAGAATATTTTAAGGTCGAGCCTGCTGTCGAAGAAGCTCAACAGGCTGTGAAGGGTATAAGAAAGAATCAGCTCGTAGAAGTAAGATCAATGGCGAGCCCACCTGTGATGGTGAAATTAGCACTGGAAGCTATCTGCATTTTACTGGGGGAGAACGTCGGAACCGATTGGAAGGTAGGTAGTTTCTAAAGTATTGTCTTACCTTTGTCTTATTGTCTAATCACTATTTACTACACAAAGACTTGCATTCAGTTTAATCCTCCGAACAGATCGTGTGCATGTTTTCAAACAAGAATTTTTAAATTTAAAACTTGAAGGGATGAAAATATTAGAACTGGAAGTGTTTTAAAAAAGGCTTGATTTCTGATGTACTTCATGCACAGGCAATTCGAGGAGTCATGGTGAAGGACGATTTTATGCCACGAATTCTTGCATTTGACACCGATAGTATTACAAGTGATATCTTGAAACAAATGGAGAAATATGTGCATAATCCTGATTGGGACTTCGATAAGGTACAGTTTTATAGTTTGCTTTCGTCGTGGTGTTATAAGGATCATTTTATGCTTAGGTCAATCGTGCTTCGCAAGCATGCGGTCCTATGGTCAAATGGGCGAAAGCTCAGCTGCTGTACTCTGGCATGCTGCACAAAGTAAGCGAGAATTCTGTTTCTATCTATTGGGGCTGGCCCAACTCATAGGCGACTTATGTGTGTTAGAGCACTATTTCCGCCGTGTCTTGTGTATGCCTCAGCTTGTAGCTAACTCTACTACCGCCATATAAACGTATATATCGTTGCCAAAGTGTTAATCCTTAATATGAGTTGTGTGGCTTGTACTGTTACTTCAGCTTTAACCTCTCAATATGGCAATTCCCTAGGTGGAACCCCTTCGTAATGAACTGAAGCGACTAGAATCTGATGCTCGGAGAAAAACTACCGAAGGAAACGAAGTGAAAGCACGTATTGCACAATTAGAACAGTCTATTGCTGCGTATAAAGAAGAATATGCCCAATTAATTGGACAGGCTGAAAGTATTAAAATGGACTTGGCTACCGTCCAGGAGAAGGTAATCTGCCGTTCTTTTCACTGTGCTTCATTCTTTTCAACTATTCACAAGAAGGTTGACTGGCCACATGTGTAGTTTTATGGTGTTATTCATTTAGGTTGGGCGCTCCACGGAGCTTCTGTCATCGTTGCGTTCGGAGCGTGACCGATGGTCAGGAGGTTGCGATGGATTTACACAGCAGATGGACACTTTAGTCGGGGACGCACTCCTGTCTGGAGCATTCCTGGCATATGCGGGCTATTTTGATCAGCAGGTGTGTTACTTATATTGACTTTTCAAGAGCGTGGACGCTAGGTGTGTGTCTGTTTGTTTATGATTACTTTCAAACCATTTTGAATTGTTCATCTATTTCCAGCTTCGTGATGTTCTTTTCCACCGGTGGATTGAGTACTTGCAAGGAGCAGCAGTCAAGATGCGCTCTGATTTGGCAAGAATAGAGTATCTTAGTACCGTCGACGATCGTCTTCAGTGGCAGAGAAATGCACTACCGGTTAGTACACGCTACGATGGGATTGTGCAAAGTCAGAGTTTCTGTTTACGAATTGTCCTTTTAAAGGTAGATGATTTGTGCACGGAAAACGCTATAATGTTGCATCGTTTCAATCGTTATCCTCTGATCATTGATCCTTCCGGTCAAGCTTCCGAATACATCATGCAACAGTTTGCTGCAAGAAATATTCAAAAGACAAGTTTCTTGGATGATTCATTTAGGTTATCTATTATTTTTCATGTTATCTAATGCGAGATGGAAGGAGTTGTTGAAACAAGTCTTACTTTAGGAAGAACCTCGAGTCCGCACTGCGATTCGGAAATTCTCTGTTGGTACAAGATGTGGAAAGCTACGATCCTATCTTAAATCCAGTTTTGAATAGGGAGGTATGTGAATATTTGATTCCAGAAATCTGCTTTGATCCTGTTCTTGTGACACCTGAATATTTTTTTAGGATGATAAGATCTACGGTCTGTTTAGGTGAAGCGGACTGGTGGACGTGTACTTATTACAATAGGAGACCAAGACATCGATTTGTCACCTGCATTCCAAATATTCCTCATTACCAGAGATGCATCGGTAGCTTTTACATATTCCATTGAAATGGTAGCAGAATTACTCTCAACGAATGTATTATTTGTGTTACCGCAAAGGGTGAGTGTTGCGCAGTGGTTGGAGGCGTTCTGTAATACACATGGGATCGGTCTTCGCGCCCCAGGCTCACCGAGGCGTTCTTCGGGGTGGGCAAATTGGTGCCAGAGTTGTCTGGGAGGATAGCAGCACTGACTCGATATATCAATAGGGCACCACGGTTTGTTGTAAAGACCAGGTGTGCATTCAGTCACCTCCAACTATGCTTAATGAAGTCGAATGTATGGCGCATCCTTCACGAATAAATCGACGCCGAGAGCTTCATAATCATTTTGTGGCGATAAAGGAGCTTCGTCTTTCAACATCACGAAATTCGTGCTCAGCTCTAACTTAACGTACACTTGAGACAGTAGAGTGTAGAGTTAGTAATAAAATCCAGCTAAGAACATGATATTCAGGTTGAGTTTACACCTGATGTATGCTCTCGCGTAACATTTGTCAACTTCACAGTAACGTCATCAAGTCTTGCAAGCCAATGTCTAAACCAGGTGCTTCGAAGTGAAAGGCCGGATGTTGACAAGAAACGAAATGATTTGTTGAAACTACAGGTTTGGTTTTCCTACGAATTTAGCAAAGTGTTGAAGGTCGTCATTTGAGATTTTCCATCCTTTAGGGTGAATTCGCCGTGCGTCTTCGTCAACTAGAAAAGGCATTGCTGGCAGCGTTAAATGAAAGCAAGGGTAAAATTCTAGACGATAATTCGGTGATCGGTACTCTTGAGAAGTTGAAGAACGAAGCATCGGAAATTGCGAAAAAAGCTGCAGAGACCGATAAGGTCATGGCCGAGGTGTGGTTGAGTTCTACAATTTAATGCAATTTCCACGGTTCAGAGTTTGTTATGCATGGATTGTAACAGTTCATTGAAATATGGTGTTATAATTGGTGTCCTGACCCAGGTTGAAACTGTCTCCACTCAGTATCAGCGTTTGGCTGCAGCCTGCTCACAGATTTTCCATACGTTACAGCAACTTAACGAGGTTGGTTTGGATTCAGCATAACTCATCTACCTTATAGACCGCTTAAATTTAATAGGAGCTTTTTATAATGGAATAATAATGGTATATTTCGAAGGCGTGAAAGTGCTACAAACATTTTTTCGCTGTGGAAGTGGTTTTGTAAATCTAGGGGTTATTTAGATTCCCTCGTTCTAATTTGTATTACTTGATAGTTGAGCAGTACAATATTTTGCGCGTTTGTTCAGGTGCACTTTTTGTATCATTACTCACTCGACTTTTTACTTGATATCTTCACCTGCGTCCTGAAATCTCCCGAACTGAGCCAAACACAAAACCACGTCCAACGGCTGAATATAATCACAGCAAATTTGTTCCAGGTATGATATTTGTTCATGTAAATCAGAGATAGAGATTTACTGAGGATACATTGTATTGAATTTTCTGCGTATTACCTCCACGAAGATTGGGGTCAGTATCAATATTTATCGTAGGCAGCAAGAAAGCTGCAAAATGGGGAACTTTTTTGCCAATGATTAACTATTGGGAGGTGAAAGTATTGAGTTATAGATCTACATTGATATAATGAAAGAAAATATCACTTAGTTATTTTGACAACACTTCTGTTTTCTCATAGTGTTTGCCTAGGTGTGTTAGTTCTTAGTAACCTGAGCTTTTCATCCTATCTGTACATTGTCTTTTGTTAGGGAACATGATTTCCAGACTGTATATCGTCGAGTATCGCGCGGTATGTTACATGCTGATAAAGTTTTGCTGGCTTTGTTGCTTATGAGGATCTCTCTACGATCGGTTGGTAACGAGCCGTCCTATGACGCACAATGGGATCTACTACTTGGTCGTAGCGAATTGTTATCCTCAAAGACTTCTCATCATCCCTCACCCACTGCGTTATCGTTTATCACCTCGCAGCAGATGGGGGCGCTGAGCAGAGCACAGAAATTACCAGGATTTGAAAATGTGCGTTTGTTTACGTTTTCACAGTTAATATCATTAACCTGCATCTACTTATCTTTTCTATTTGACAGATTATTGACATTATGTGTGGACAGTCTTCGCAAATTAAGCAGTGGATGGCACAAGACAATCCCGAAGCTGCGGTACCAATCCTGTGGGAGGATCCAGAACAGAAACTAAGTTTGTTTGCAGCACTTTCTCTAGTCATAGTAATTTATTCATTATTATTATTCATTATTAGTCATTATATTGCTTGTATATGCCATAACTAATCCAAACGCTAAGAACAGTAACTATAATGATGCTGAGACATTTGCAAAACGCCGGATCACTGGTGCCTGCGGTGGAATGCGATGCAATGTTACCCTTTCGGGGGCCCAACGCGATCAGCACCACACCATGCGAGTCCTTCGTTTCGATTTTTTCTCAGCCATACTAAAAATAGTCTATGAATAGTCTAACTGAATATTTGTATTAGATCGGACCAGTAATACTAGTTTCAACTATGTACTGGTTCATTTCGAGCAGTTTGAACTCACGAGACTCTTGTTTCTTGGCATATTTGACGCTCAAAAGCCATTATTTATGAGAATACTCTGAGTTATCACAGCAACCAAAACCAAGGACATTTTTTCCGGTCGTTTGCAATACGGTTTTGCATAGTCACGGGTAGTTGTTATTTTTATCAGAATAGATGTGCAGCTTGCTTTGAATGGTCTCAATCCGCTTATTACTTATCATCCACTTTACTTCTCTTCGTGAAATCGACGCCCAGGACACGTTGATACATTGTTGCGTGCAAACATATCCGCCCACCTAGGCTTGTGTAGGTGTATGTTCGTACAGAAGGTAGAAGTCATTCCGGCGCTGTAGAAAAAGCGAGGCCACCTTTCGAACTCACTTAATTCGCACAGCAATCACATCTGTTATGTTTGCTTTAATTTTGGCCCGTTATTCGCCAGTTAGTATACTGATGTGGCCTAACGACCCACCGGTTCGAAATCCCTCCTGTGGGAAGACTCATAGACAATATTAATAATCTTGATTGTTGATTTTTTAAATTCTAAGAATGTTTTTTCACTACTTGAATGAAAACCTGGTTTGAAATTTCCAGCGCCAATTGGAGTGGCAATGAATCAATTGATTGTGGTCCATTGCTTGCGTTCCGATCGCCTGTTGGCTAGTGCACATCGTCTAGTGTCCGCTGCGTTTGGAGAAGGTTTTATGCAACAAGATAAAGTCATAGATCTTCATGATATCATTGATAATGAAGTGAATTTTTTTCTGTTGACAATAATCGCTTTGTTATCGGATTTTTCTATTGTTTCGTTTTTTCCCCGAGAAAATTTGATTGTCAATACAATGGTTTAGGTGTCCTCGTCAGATCCTGTTTTGTTATGCTCGGCAACGGGCTACGATGCATCGGGGAAGATTGAAGATCTAGGAATTCAAACTGGCCGACCAGTTACTTCGATCGCTATTGGTTCCTCAGAAGGATTTAGTCAGGCGGATACGGTTAGTTTTTCTTTGACTTAAGTGTTTGAATTCCAGTAGAAGTTTCTAGTCGTTTGGCAGTTTGGTCCACTTTTTTTGCTGCTTTTTTTAAAGAGGTTTTAGTGTAATTCTCTTTGTGATTGTTCGGTGAAATTTCAACAAAATTCTGTTTAACAATCAGAAGCAAATTCACGTAGACGCGCTAGTCGACATTTTGGCTTGAGTTAAATATCAAAAAAAAAAAATTTGTGCATTGGCATGAAATATGCAAGTTTATGTATGTCTTTACTTGCAAACATTCAACTTGTCACGCATGCTTCAGCCATGTTCCGTTCTATTTGTTATCTTGCAAATCCCTTGCCTAGAAATGTATGTGTGTCGGTATGAATTGATATCATTTCACGGCACACGACTGAAAAATTAGCCATCATAACTACGAAGTCGGGACCATTCTACTGGTTAAACGAACATGCAGTCCTTCCTCGTTCCATGAAATCTTTTATGAAATATTTTGATATAAAAAGTTGACGTAGTCATTATTATTTCTACAGCCGAATATTACTTAAATATTTACTGGAATATTAAAATATATTTTTTTCTTTGGAATGTTAATTGTGACTAACAAAGATTTGTGGCATTGAGGGTAGTGGTATTCGAAAATGTTCGGAATTATTGTACAGATAAAAACACTGATGTGATAAGCTCAATGGGGTGTGATGCGTGGCGTCTAGTTATTTTTGACATTTACTTATAGTGGATGACCAGGCCAACACAGAAGACTTTATCGTTTTCATATTTTATGTTACATGCAAAGTAGGGTATTTAATTTCTGCACTTGAATTCGTGCTTAAACGTGACCATATCTAAAATTATAGTGATTAGGTATCCATGTATTCGTAAGTAAAGATAGTTTTCATTTCAGGCCTTGACTGCTGCTTCGAAATCTGGCCGTTGGGTTTTGCTTAAAAACGTGCATCTTGCTCCTCAATGGCTTGGAAATATGGAAAAACGTTTGCACACGCTGAAACCGCATGCAAATTTCCGTCTATTCTTGACTGCTGAGATTCATCCAAAACTGCCGACATCAGTTCTCAGAGCATCTCGTCTGGTTGTGTTTGAACCAGCCACAGGACTAAAAGCCAATCTTCTCCGGTCACTTTCCGCATTGTCGGCGACTCGTTTGTCGAAACCTCCTGCTGAGCGCAGTAGACTTTATCTGCTAGTATGCTGGCTCCATGCATTAGTCCAAGAGAGGCTCAGGTGGTTCATCCGTTATACTAATGATATTAACATGTGCATTCATATTTGCAGATCCAAGATTCTAGACGAACAGAATTTTTGTTCTTTTATCAATCGAGTGTTGAAGTAATAGGGAAATGTATCAGATAACTAAACTGTTTTAAGTTAATTGCAGTTTTCTTTGAAGGTACACTCCTTTGGGATGGGCAAACGCATACGAGTTCTCCGATGCCGACTTTCGAGTCGCGTGTGATACTCTCGACGCTGCAGTAGATGCTGTTGCCCAAGGTCGAGCCAATGTGGCACCAGAGAAGCTGCCGTGGACCACACTTCGAACGCTGCTGAGTCAATGCATATACGGAGGAAAAATTGATAATCAGTTTGATCAGGTTCATTTGCACCTTCTGACTGAACTAAGATTTTCTTCTCTCAGTTCTATGTATCCGACGAAATGAACTATGACAGTGATAAGCTAGATCTAGAAAGCTTTGATTATTGTTTTGTATCCTTTAACGTTTTATTAGCAGTTTTCATTTGTCGTTCAGGTTTTACTCGATTGCATTTTGGAGCGATTGTTTACGGCGAAAAGCTTCGAACCCGATCACGTGCTTGTTAGTAAATTCGATGGTGATTCCCCATTATGTACCCCTGACGCGACACAACGTGATCAACTTCTCGCATGGATAGAAGGAATTAAGAGTCAACAGGTAATATATTATCTTGTTCCTTTATTTACTATTTGCCAGTTAATGCTAGAGTTGCATATAGTATTTAACAAAATTGGCATGTTGTTAATTAATGCGAACAATCTTATCAATATTTAACCCTTAGAAATCACTGTAAAGTGTTTAAACATAGAGTGGATTGTAGTGTAATAAAAGGATAAAGCTCTTGGCGTTGATCAATCCCTGAGGGATGCGCCATGCATTCGGCTTCATTAAGTATCGTTGGAGGTAATTGAATGCATATCCGGCCTTTACAATGACTCGCGGTGGCCTGCCGATGTATCGAGCCAGTGCTGCTATCCTTCCACACAAGTCTGGTACCAATTTGCCGACCCCGGAGAGATGGAAGGTTTGGTTTGCGCCATGGGCGCATTTCACGTGCGGGCCGCAGTGGCGCCTCCAACTACTGCGCCACACGCGCCCTATTGTAGTGTAATAAATCATCTTTTTTGAAACTAAAAATTTTTATCTTTCACTTCTATTTCCAAACGGTTTACCGCCTCATCGTGTCTCCCATATGTTCCTGAGGCTGCGATGTTCAGAGAGGGAATTCGTCCCACCGGCAAGATCTCCGAAGCTAATGAGGGGTTCGGCTTTTCCATTAGGAAGTTAAATTAGAGTGAACTAGTACCGGCATACACCTCCGCCCTGGTATCAAACTAGTCGCATGGTGGGTAATCTCCCTCTGATCAAAAATTATGGCGACTGCTTATAGTGTTGATAACGTAGGGCAGCCTTTGCCTGGCCGACCCTGAGACAACAGGGAACCGCGGTAGGTAAACAGCCAAAATCAAAACTGCGGAGACATGGAAATTGTGCTGGAGCCCACACAACCAGTATGTACGGGTTAACCAAGTATCCAAGTGAAAATTTTTGTCCTTCATTTCTTTTTTAAGTTTCTTATTATACGCATTGCCACCAGAAAACTATTCGTTTAGCTGCCAGCCTGGCTTGGTCTCTCGAACAACGCAGAGAAGGTGCTACTGACCTTGAGAGGTTTGGATAATTACATAATTGTGTTTGTGCAACTACCCAGTGCAAGATAATTTTTCATTTCCTTTTATTTTATCCAAGTTTTACTAAATGTGTTATGAATTGCAAAGGACATTGTGAATTCGCTCCTTTGAGTTGTAAGAATGGCGTGTGATCTAACTGCAAAATTCGGCCCAACACTTCATCATGATGATTTGTTGGTTGTTGGGTCTAAAGTATCTCAGAAGCTTTAAGCAGAAATTTCAGTTTCGTATGAAAATTTACGTAACGTCAAAGTTGTAACCACTTTTTTTACTACCTATAGTTTTTTCATGGTATCATATGTACTAAAAGTACACTGATGGTGAGGTGAGGTATTTGTAGAACTCTGGATTGCAGTTCGCTCCTTTGAGTTGTAAGAATGGCGTGTGATCTAACTGCAAAATTCGGCCCAACACTTCATCATGATGATTTGTTGGTTGTTGGGTCTAAAGTATCTCAGAAGCTTTAAGCAGAAATTTCAGTTTCGTATGAAAATTTACGTAACGTCAAAGTTGTAACCACTTTTTTTTTTACTGCCTATAGTTTTTTCATGGTATCATATGTACGAAAAGTACACTGATGGTGAGGTATTTGTAGAACTTTGGATTGCAAATGTCTTGGTGGTGGGGATCGAACCTCACTATTACTCTTTCCGTGGACTAACGTGTTCTCCGCCACACCATTAGTGTTCTTCATTTTGCCTTTCTCTTAGCCGTGTTATTGACCTGTTTTTTTCTGCCACTTGACACTCTCTACTCTTAGCAGTGTCAGCTTCCTTTTTGAAAGCGGTCGGCTGAACAAAGAAAATGAAGTCGTGGCCACTACTCATTTATCATAGTTGGTCATTAAGCAGAGGTGGTCACAGATGCAAACGAATTAATATGTTATAATACCCGGCAAGAGTACTAGGATGGGGGAGGTATTAGAATACTCTCTTCAGTTTTAATTTGAAAAATCGGAAGCATCCGTTTTTTTTCGTGAAGCTACTTATAAAAGGTCATTAAGCAGAGGTGGTCACAGATGCAAACGAATTAATATGTTATAATACCCGGCAAGAGTACTAGGATGGGGGAGGTATTAGAATACTCTGTTCAGTTTTAATTTGAAAAATCGGAAGCATCCGTTTTTCTTCTTGAAGCTACTTATAAAATATTTTCATGCTTTGTATAATCATTAGCATTACCTTATTTCCCCATAGCATCTTTATTCAGGCGAAACAATGTTGAAAAACCTGTTGAAAGTGTCGGACGATGAATTGGCGTTCAGTGTTGATGGTGAAAAGGAAGTGAAGCCTCAGTGGATGGCTCAGCTAGGAGAATTAGCACAGCAGTGGTTGAAGCTTCTACCAAAGGTACATCAGTAGATTTGAGTGAGAGCCTGCTTTTCATTATATTTGAGACACAGTTTGTTTTAAGGTTTTCAATCTCTTCGTTTATAGGATATTGTTCGAATGAAGCGCACTGTTGAGAACATCAAGGATCCTCTGTTCCGCTTCTTTGAGCGTGAAATTAATTTGGGAGCTGAACTACTTCGCGATTTCCGTCATGATTTGGAAGAAATTCTTGGCGTTTGTCGTGCCGAACGCAAACAAAGCAACGAAACCAGAGCATTGGCATCCGCTCTGCAGAAAGGCGTTGTAAGATTATTGGTTTTATTCGGTACGATGTGATGCAAAAATAATGGTGTGATGTGGTTCATTGTGGGAAATTGGAAAAAACTAGTTTAGGCGGTGGACTTAATTCGTCATTCTCTGCCACCAGTTATTATTTATTTTGTTGCTATATGAAAGAGATTGCTTAGTTTTTAGCGTTGCATTTATGATATAGGAAATCCAAAAATAGGCGGAAAAAAGTACTATTGAACTCTAATTTTTGTTTTTTACTTGATTGCTACCAGCCGCACGAATCCAAATTCGAACAGCGGTTTGGACCTATTAGCCTCGGGCTTGCTATTCCCCCAAGGGTTTACCGCCTCATCGTGAACAAAGCAACGAAACCAGAGCATTGGCATCCGCTCTGCAGAAAGGAGTTGTAAGATTATTGGTTTTATTCGGTACGATATGATGCAAAAATAATGGTGTGATGTGTTTCATAAAGAGAGCTTCGTTTGGCAGCTTGCCGAGATCTGTCAATCAAATGGTCAATAATTAGTTGTTAAGGCTTACCCTCACTTCGCTTTACCGTCGTCACATCGTGGCTAGGAGGTGTTCCTGGTGTGTCAGGCAGAGATTTACAGCGCGGGGACTCATCTACCCACCAGGGTTTCCCAGCCTAGGAAGGAATTTGGCGTTTCCATCAGGAAGCCCAGCTAAGAATTAACCAATGCTAGGATCTACCACCGTCCTAGTATTAAACTAGCCGCATGGTGATAAAGCTCCTTCTGATCCATAAGAGCAAAGAAACCTGGCCTCGGGCTTGCTATTCCCCCAAGGGTTTACCGCCTCATCGTGGTTGGGAGATGTTCCTGGGTGTCGGGCTGCGATGTACAGCAGCGGATTCATCCCCTTAGCAGGGTTTCCCAAGCTGAGAAAGAATATCAGGATCCACCGTCGTGGTATCGAACTACTCGCATAGAGGCAAATATCCCTCTGATCCACAAGAACGGCGACTGTCTTTGATGGTGACGACCTGCGGCAGACTTTGGCATGGCTGAAATTGGAACTTCAGGTAACCACAATGGCTAAACCAGCAAAGCTCTTGGGCTCGCACAACCATTGAAGACTGGCCATCCAAGTATCCAAGTACTTGACTGTTATGTTTATTCAGTAGAAACTTTGCTCAATCTTTTCTTTGCGTTGTTCACCACATCCACTTAAATGTTTAGAGAAAGGTTCTGGAAGATGTTGATTGTAAAGAATCTCGTCTATTATAATTATATACTAACGTTTTCGTTTAAGGTACCGACGAACTGGCTGCGATATACAGTTCCGAAAGATGTTACAGTTATGGATTGGGTGATCGACTTCAACGAACGCGTGAAACAGCTGATACGAATAGGGGCAAGCAGTAACCTTAAGGTGAGCAGGCAATTACAGTGAAGGTGAAAATAAGTGTGTCCTTCTTTGTTTGTCGTTATTTTCACCAAAGAAATCCTATTTCTTTGTTCTTAATTGTTCTTAATTCTTTCTCTCCTGGTTTTCTTTTACTCGCTTCTATTCATATTTAGAACTTTGTTAATTAAAACTAGGTTTTTGTACTTTGAAACATTATAGCGTGAGGAGGTATGGCTTGGTGGGACATTCTCTCCAGAAGCCTATGTAACAGCAACAAGACAGCAAGTAGCACAAGCAAACACTTGGTCACTTGAACAGCTTCACCTCCACGTAGTCATTGGAAGAACCGAACGTTTGGACGTCGTGCGACTAACTGGTAAGTTGGGAAAAGGAGAGCGTTATGTCCGCTGTTCAACCATATTGTAGAAAAACTTCTTTGCGTTGTTCACCACATCCACTTAAATGTTTAGAGAAAGGTTTTGGAAGATGTTGATGTTAAAGAATCTCGTCTATTATAATTGAGCAGTAACCTTAAGGTGAGCAGGCAATTACAGTGAAGGTGAAAATAAGTGTGTCCTTCTTTGTTTGTCGTTATTTTCACCAAAGAAATCCTATTTCTTTGTTCTTAATTGTTCTTAATTCTTTCTCTCCTGGTTTTCTTTTACTCGCTTCTATTCATATTTAGAACTTTGTTAATTAAAACTAGGTTTTTGTACTTTGAAACATTATAGCGTGAGTTCTGTGATAGATATGAAATCACTTAATATTTACAAGGAGTTGTTTATAATAAGTAAATATACAAACATTTTATTAATGCTTGGTTTCTATCGTTCGAATGGCTCTTCTTTTCGTAGAACCCCTAAGAAAAGCCACGTATTTCTTAGCATCCAGTCCTATTGAGAGATTTGAAGACTATGACTGGAGTGTAGCCTTAATCCATAAATAAGTAAACCTACTTTCAAGGATTTGAAAATCAGAAATGGAAGGTGGCAAACGGATAAAGAATCTGGCGGCGTTGATCAAGCTATAATAAGGAATGTGCCATGGGACTCAATTTCATTATGCATCGTTAGAGGTGATTGAATAAAAAGCTGCCCTATACAGCGAGTTGTTTGTTTATCGCGTATGAGGAAGAAGAGAGCTTCGTTTGGCAGCTTGCCGAGATCTGTCAATCAAATGGTCAATAATTAGTTGTTAAGGCTTACCCTCACTTCGCTTTACCGTCGTCACATCGTGGCTAGGAGGTGTTCCTGGTGTGTCAGGCAGAGATTTACAGCGCGGGGACTCATCTACCCACCAGGGTTTCCCAGCCTAGGAAGGAATTTGGCGTTTCCATCAGGAAGCCCAGCTAAGAATTAACCAATGCTAGGATCTACCACCGTCCTAGTATTAAACTAGCCGCATGGTGATAAAGCTCCTTCTGATCCATAAGAGCAGCGACTGCCAATAAGGACGGGCCATTCAATTATTCAGTTAAGTAACTGTTAAGGATTAAGGAAGATAAGCATATCTGTTTAGGAATGTCCCGAAGGTGTTCGTCTCCCATTGTATCTATATGGTGATCGTCGGCAATTGGTGACTTCATTGGCATTTGCTGTATCACCGACGAATTCTTTCTATGAGAGAGGAGTGGCGTTGATCGCCAATTCGACACTTAACTAGACTTTTTGATCTTCTACATAGTTTTATATATTGAAGTAATAGTTGCGTCAATAACTGTTGCAAAATTTATTAAGATCCGTTTAAGTACAGTAAACGCTGGATTTTTAAAGTATTGGATGATCGTGATTTATGAAGTCTAATTTATTTTGCATTCTTTAATGTTTTATAACGTATTTTTTCTTACTAGAAAGTACTGATGACGTGTAATAAACCGAGCTTTTTGTATGGGACTTGGTGGTGTAGTGCTGTTAACAGTTGTACAAGTTTTTTCTCACTGTCTTATACTGTTATAAACATGGGTTTATGAGGGGTACATTTACAACGAAGTCTTTCTTATTTAAGTATACTCGAAGACTTATCAGGGTGGAGCAATTGTCATGGATGGCGCGCAATCCAGTGGTTGCTAGTTCGCTCCCGCACTGTGCTAACCAAGCTTAGCATTTATGCGAGGTAGAGAAACTGGTATCAGATTGCCAATGTGTTGGCAAAATAGGTTGTCAGACATTTGCTATAGTTTGTATCACTTGTCACCGATGGTGCCGCAGAGCACGGAGAGTTTTCAGTTTAGGCGAATGTTTTGAGCATAGAGTTCTGTGATAGATATGAAATCACTTAATATTTACAAGGAGTTGTTTATAATAAGTAAATATACAAACATTTTATTAATGCTTGGTTTCTATCGTTCGAATGGCTCTTCTTTTCGTAGAACCCCTAAGAAAAGCCACGTATTTCTTAGCATCCAGTCCTATTGAGAGATTTGAAGACTATGACTGGAGTGTAGCCTTAATCCATAAATAAGTAAACCTACTTTCAAGGATTTGAAAATCAGAAATGGAAGGTGGCAAACGGATAAAGAATCTGGCGGCGTTGATCAAGCTATAATAAGGAATGTGCCGTGGGACTCGATTTCATTATGCATCGTTAGAGGTGATTGAATAAAAATCTGCCCTATACAGCGAGTTATGGAAGCCTACGGATGTATCAGTTCAGTGCTGCTATCCTCCCAGACAAGTCTTTTGCCCAGTTACCAACCCAGGGTTGACTGCGCTTGGTAATTGTGGGTGCGGGATCGAACTAACGACCAATTATGTAGTGCAAAGCATCTCTAGCCACTGCGTTACATGTACAACAAACGTATACCTGTCGAATCTATTATAGACGAATTTCTTATTGGAGGGAAAACTTAGGCCTTTAATCTATCTTCGTTAAGTTCGAGTGTATTGTGAAGTAAACTTATCATATTTTTGGAGTGCTGTGAACGAGATGTCCATTTTTGTCTGATGGACTGACTTCCTACGAAAAGGAATCTACAGTGTGTTGTTTTGTTTTCCTTTTTAGAATCTTCCAGTAAGTACATAATGGACGAAAAGATGATTGGCTTGGAATTCCTGGACACGTGTAGAAAGAGAGCCACTGGGAGCGCAGTTGTTGAACGACCAGATGCCAGAGGCTCTTGTTGACCGATTGTCACTATAACTGCCCTGCGTGCCTGATGCTGGCCTTTATCTTTTTCAGAACATTTTCGATGCTACTGAAAGCTCCACAAGATCCTGGTTTTCTCCTTCTCGGATCCGGAGCTATGTCGTTCATCAAGCTGATTTCCTAACCCAACTGCACGCACCTAGGACTTTCCGAGATATTCAATTTTCTCATCCCAAATAAGGCATCCTTATTGGTTTTTCAGAATAAGCCGAACTTCTACTGTTATATGAAGAAATTTCTTTATCACACGGGCGTTGTCCATCAGAGTGAACACTTTTCGTGAACGCCCTCCTTTCTCGCATGACCGTGCTTTTTCCACTATTTTGTGACGATTACTGGAGTGATGAGCTTGTAAATGACCGGAATCATGCTGGATTTTCAATGTTGCGAAGGTGCCTTTTGGTTCGACAAGAATGTCTTATTAGTACAGCCTTCTCTTGTAACTGTGTATTTTTACATTTAACGTGTAAAAATGGAGCCAGTCTGTAGACGAGTACTGACGGCAGATTCCTCAAATGTTCAGGTCCAGACCGAGTATTGTTTAGTTCTTCACCGATGAGCGCTAGCAGATCGGACTTTAGAAGAGAGAACCGCTGCGAAGGCATTCATTCTTCCTAATCTAATATGGAAACAGGTTAGCGTAGTTGTTGAAGGGATCACGGTAGAAGTTGCAGATGATTTTTTTCACAACTTGTTTGGAAGCAGTGAGTGCTTTTTCGGAAGTTGAAATGCGACAACCTTTGTCGTATAACCGGTGTATTCGAGTAAAAAGTTGCAGACACTCTTCGCATCCCTTCCAGCTTCGGCCATTACTACTGCTCCTCTCAAAAAATCTATAGCATTTTTGAAATTCGACCGTTAGTTGACGATTGCCTGTAGCTCATAGATCATCAGATTAGCATATCAGTTCGAGTTTTTCTCGAGGTAAATGTCTACTAGTGATTCTTAAGGATTCGGCTTGCTTAGCACTAATATTCGTAAAGGTGTTGGTAAGCCGATCATGTTCTACACAGGAATCTTCTCAAGAGCGGCTAAAAATTTTAACAATTACAAATTTGCGATGGCTTTGAGCTTTTACTTCCTAAATTTTGTAGCTTTCTCTCCCTTCGATGAAAAATGCTGTGACTCAATTCCGTGTGGATTTTAAGAACAACAGCAAAATCACTTGAACATCTTTAACTCCCGTTTATCTCCCTACTTAAAATATGCTCTTTGTTTCTTGATGGAGGTATTAGGGTTTTTTCAACAGAACGTTCACCATTCTTCTTAGTGTTAGTTATAATTCTTCAATAGGTCATTGGCAAAGATAACGGCCTAATACTTGGGCTCTAAAGTTGGTTTTTTGCAAGCTGCTGATAATTTTTCATTGACCAGAATACTTTAGGAGTTGAGAAGATGATTGGCTTATAGAACAGACTGTATCTAGTTGAGAATGAGTATGGGTGTTTAACAGGTCGAAGGCGCCAATACATATGAAATCTTGAGTCCTAAGTTCACCAAGCCTTCCATTACTCAGGGGTCGGCGAATTGGTACCGAACTTGACAAGTCTGGAAGGATAGGAGCACTGATTTGGTTCATCGGTAGGCTACCGTGAGTCATTCTATAGGCCAGGTATGCACATGTATATGATATGATATACAGATATTCTGTCACCTTCAACAATGGTTAATGAAGTAGAATGCATGGCGCATTCCTCAAGGATTGATCAGCGCCGAGAGCTTTATCTTTAGCTTTATAAAGGTTTGTAGATTCTAAGAGTTTTTGCTTCAGTTATCAAGTTTACTTTGTGCTAATATAAGTTGCTTTAATGCTGAAAGTGACTGTTTTCTGTTTCACACGTTGCTCGACATAACATTGTTCCGTAACGAAATGACATGGTTTTAAGTAAGATTCGTCGTTCGAGCGGTGCTGCACTTACCTGGATTGGAATCGATATGACGGCGAAGATCCATGTCGTCAGAGCAAAGGACGGTGGACCATCCACTCGGATCAATCCGGCGCTGAAAAAGTCAAAGACGTCAAAATCTCAGCCGATTGAACCATTTCTACCAAGCTCGGGTTAGCGTAGTGATCCAAGTAAAAAAATGACAAGATTTTCTTTTTGGAGCGTTGTTTTTTGTTTTTAAAAGAAATAATGGTCAGAATCGGACACAGTTCAACTATGATATCGTGCAGCTTCCAAGTAGATGGATTTCTAATATTTTTTCTTATAAAAGAAAAATAGGAAAGATAGCGCAACTTTGTCAACATTTCGTCAACACATTAGCCGAGAAGTGAATTTTTTTGCCAAATCCCGACGATTTCTTGGTAACTCGATCACTTAAGGACTTAAGAGATTGGTAGACTTGCAGAAGAACTTTACTGCAACATTTAAAGTAATTATGGTTTTTCAAAAATTTTAGTTCCTTTGTTTTCTCTTTAGAATTGAGATGTAAACTTACTTGATACTTGAATGGCCCGTCCTCACTGGTTATGCGGGCCCCAGCATAATCTCCATTTTTCGCAGATTTGTTGAGTTAAGCCATTGTGGTTCTCTGGAGTCCTGAGGTCAGCCTGGACAAAATCTGCCCTAGGTCTTCACCACGACAGGCAGTCGCAGCTCTTATGGGTGAAAGGGAAATTTACTGCTACGCGACTTTAATACCAACGATGGTGTATCCTGGTAATGAAATGTAAAAGTCTTAGAAAAGTCAAAATTTAGGAGTTCTTAACGGAGCCTTACAAACGATACCATTAATGGTGCCTTCACAAACGTACTTGCGTCGTTGTGTGTGAAATATCGTTTATTTAAGCGGTCCACTTCCGGAAATACATGCCTCGACATGAAAAACGAGAACGGAAAATGTATGGGCTCTAAAAAGCCAAGAGCTTACCGTGGCGTAGTCAAAAAGCCTCTGCCTTGCTATCAAAGCTCCGTAAATTCGAGGGTTTTTTAGTTCACTTGATAAAGTTCAGTAGGCTGAGACAGGTTTGTTTGAAGCGGAAAGGTCATTTTAACACTCTGAGATTCATACGAATTGAAACCAACACGTAGTGCTTAAAATTTGTTGATTGATAAGCACGTTTTTTGAGAAAAAAAAAGGCACTCACATTGTAGAGATATATGAAAACCGTTAAGTAATGAGTGCTAATATTCACATATATTCTAAGTGCTGTGGATGAAATTCAACTGGCAGAATGAGCTTTATTCCAGAAAGCGCTTAGTTTCTCCAATAACGTACATATTGTCATATGAGTCAAAATAGAAATGTCACAGTGGCTAGAGGTGTACTCTAATAAACACATTGGTCGTTTGTTCAATTCCTCGCCTTGAGTGAGCTAAACCCTTCATCCCTCCATATCGGCAGATTAGTAGGAGACTTGTTTGCGAGGATAAAACGTTGAGCTGATATATCGTTGAGCATTCAGAAGTCATATAAATGAGTAAACCAATTATGCATTCAATCACCTCTACGACGTTTAATGGCGTCTAGTGCACAGGTCATTCCTTTGCAGTCGATCAACTTTGGGCGTTTTAGTCTTTACATTTTGGTTTATCACCTCTAATTCAATAAATCGGGATGTCAATCGCGCTGCAGGAAGACCAATGACCCGACGGTCAGAGTTTTTCACGAAAACCCTAGAAGAAAGACCTAATGTTCAACACGTCTGTAGATTGGGACAAAACCCACTTCAATCGAGAGGCTACTCTTAAAATCGACAGCGAAAATAGATTTGATTAGATAGATTTGTTTTTGAATTTGAATACATAGATTTGCCGGCGCCAGCTCGAGTCACTCATCGATCCACGGGCGAAAGTTGATATAGGTGAGGTTCCATTAATCATCAAGTATCTCAGACAGCGCGAATAAATCCTCCACTCGTCGCCAGAGCTTTCCACTGGGTTTCACTCGTTCAACAGACGCGGAGCTTCACATTTGTAGTATAGCACTACATATTTTTACCATATGCACTTACATAGCGTTTTTTTTCGGCATGCGCTATGTCGAATGTGGAATTGTGCAGCTTGGGCAGTTCTGCCATTAAATGAGTATTTCCGCTGTAAATTGCAATCTAAACCTAAGAACAGAACATTCCACGATGAGACGGTAAACCATTAAGGGCATACACAACGTTAAATAATAGAAGATAAAGCGCTTGGCGTTGGTCAATCCCGAGAGATACGCCGTGCATTCGATTCCATTCATAGCATTGTAGAGGTACCTGAATTCATATGTCTAACTTACGATGGTCTACCGGTGTATCGGGTTGGCGCTTTTATCCTCCCAAAGTGGTCTACTACGAATTTTCCGACTTCGGAATGGTGGAGGGCCCAGCGCACCAGGTGGATGGGATCAAAAGAGCGAGCGATCTAACATAGATTGCAAAGCACTTTTAACTACTGGGCTACACGCATTCTTCACATAATATTACTCATATAAAATGATAGCAGATTGCAATAATGGCATTATTATGTGGTAAGACTGTCGGCATCTGTTGAGATTTAAATGAAACATTAAATGAAAAAGAGCAAATAACTTTGAACGTCTAAGTGGAACGGAAATGAAAAAGCAGACTTACTAGTTATCATTGACTTTATCATGCTCACAGTTGACTGTTTACAAATGTGGAATTCCTAGTTTTTGAAGGCGTTGTTGGTTGTTGGTTACCAGCAGTTGGTTGCCCTTTTTGAGAGATTGACAAGGATTTGCACTCAAAACAATGAAAAGGTTGAAACAGAAACAAATCTTATCTCGTAATCGCAACGATAGAAAGAAACTTCGCCTATCCCTGTTTGAGTAGTGGTTGGACTCGTCTTAACGCAACGTGGGTCTGCAGCGAACCTTTTCCCTAGTTTCGTTGTCGTGTAGTCGGCGTACATGAAAGTGTTGGTTATCGTGTGTGGTAAGTCCAGGTGCACGGTTATCGTGTGTGGTAAGTCCAGGTGCACTTTGAGGATATGTGGTCTTCAATCGACGGCAAAAGTTAGGCGGGCATGGTATTCTTTGGTTTCCTGACGTAGCCTGGCTAGTGAGTTCCGATATCTCCATCATTGGTATTCGCAATTCTTTGGGGTATTGGAGATAGAACTATTGCCATAGAACTAGGAATGAACAGCGTGGCAGTAGTGATTGCTTCGACAAGTTCAAGGATCGGTTGATGATGACTAACAGGGTGAAATCAGGTAAAAATGTGTAAATTTGTGGCTATTTGTACTGATCTTTACAGAATGACAATATCGCGAAGAAATCGAGCTCGTCAGAACTATGGATCTCCTGAATCCAGGTGGAATTGCAGGTACAGAACCAGCATCGTTATTTGAATGAAAATTCATTAACTCGTTCAGCGTTCTGTCAACGAAACAGACATTTACTGCTTCGAATTTGGTTCCAGTCGTTCAGAGTTGTTTTTTCCCAGCTCATACACCACACATTTGCTGTTGTCGTAAAGAAAATTATTAGAAGAATTTATTTGCACTTAGCGTTCAGCATGTGTTTTCATACGTTGTAAAATGAATGGCTACAGATTTCTGGAACAACGTCGATCACTTGCTCGTAATTAACTCGATATATATAAGCCTTCAACGACGGAGAGCGAGTTGTGCTTTCGCTACCGAATGCTCGCTGAGAAGAACTTCGTGGCAGTTGCCTCCTTGTGTTCCTTACTGGCCATCAGCGCTTGTATAGTTGCGTTCCTCTCATTGTACAGAGAAATCAACGATGTCCACAATATGGTAAGAATCTTTCTGCTAAATTCTGTGATGCAACGTGATTGTGTTATTCAAGTGTTAGCATGGATGACTTTATATTGACTCCACGAAGTTAGAAGATCATGGTTTCGACTGCAGCCTGAGTTTAATTGCGTCCAATGTCGATTTGTTCTCCTTAAGCTCATTCTTGTTGATGGGCAATGACTGGTAGCACCGAGTGAATAAAAACCTAGATCTTAGAAGGGCAAAGCTAGCGCCTCGGTTGGCATACTGGATAGGACGTGAGGCTCCGGTTAGGGTAGTCGAGGGTTCGAATTCTCTCTGAGGTTTCAAATTTTATCCATATCTTAGTATCATTGTGATTATAATTTCAGGCGAAGGAAAAGACCCGCATGGTGCAGTCGTGAACGAGTTAACCTCCGTAAAGGGTAGTAACGCGTTCATTCCCCACCATAGACACCTGCGGTAGGGAACGAACGCGCTGTTGTCTTTTCCGGTAAGTAACGAGTTTACCACCACATCATGCAGGTCCTTCGTTTCGCTTGTCTCTCACCTAGTTCTATCGATCTCTGCCATCAACAATCACCCGTCAACGGGAGTGACCTGCGGAGTGCAAATCGGCGATGAACCCAGTTAAGCTGAGGCTGCAGTTATAATCACAATCTTAACCGTTTTATTTACTACCCACTCTTTTCTTCAGCATAGTTGAAGTTATATTTTGCAATATACCCTGCTATTAAAAAGTGTAGGCAGTAAATAAAACGGTTAAGATTGTGATTATCTCAGCACCATTGAAGTTCATTGTGATCATATCTCATATTGTACCGTTCCGTGAAAGAAAAAAGTAGACAGTGAATAGAAAGTCAAAGCTTTACGTTGTATTCTGAACTGATCATGAACCCCTTTTTGATTTGTTACTTCTGTGATTCTGATATTTAGGTGATCGACTCAGTGGGTGTGTTTCGTGTTGAGACTGATTCCTCATGGACCAATTTAATTGATATTCAGTTGGCTCTTATACCACCGTCACAAGCTCGTCTGAATCCTTTCACCTCAATATTCCGCCAGAAAAGGCAACAACTACCGTCGTGGTGTCACTGCGAGCCGTTGCGTATCACTTGTCTGCCAGGACCACCTGGTCCACCCGGGCTACCTGGACAGCCTGGTAAGCGACCAATACTACTATGACTAATTAGGTAAACAGAAAAAAATGTGCATTTTAGGAAGCCCCGGTCCTCCGGGAATGCCTGGAAGAGACGACTTAACTGTATATGCCTCTGTTCGATGTCCGGCTCCCGATCGTGCTTGTGTTAGATGCCCACCAGGACCACAAGGTCCACCAGGGTTGGATGGAATGCCAGGACAGCGCGGGTTGGATGGTAGACCAGGACTGCCAGGTAATCGTGGATCAAACGGTAAACCAGGTCTTCCAGGGCTTCCTGGAGAACCAGGACCAGCCGGAAATCGTGGAATGGATGGACGACCTGGCCAGCCTGGTATAAGTGGAAGAAAAGGTTCTGGAGCGCCGGGAATGCCTGGACATCTAGGAGCACGTGGAGAGCCAGGGAAAATTGGTAGTCGTGGAAAAGATGGCCAACCTGGACCTCCCGGTCGTACTGGAGCACCCGGACATCCAGGATCACCTGGAAACAAAGGCATCGATGGACAACCTGGATCGAAAGGATTACCTGGACGACCTGGAAAGGATTCGCACTATTGTCCGTGCCCACGTCGTAGTGGAATATTTATTCATAAAAAGGCTGTAACTTGAACATGTAAGCAATATATTAAATTTGCTCGAATTTCGCGGTGTGCTGCAACTTCGTATCTCAACGGAGAACTTTCTCAATCATATTCTCTGATGAATGGAACAAATATGGAAAGAGTAGGATAGTAAACTTAAGGTAAATTATGAATGATTGTGTAGAAAACAAATAAATGTTGTAATTTAATGTAATCCTCGAAATTTTGGGCTATTACAGAGAAATTCAACTGGGTAGAAATGAGGCTTCACTAGTACTGAAGCTTTTGAGGCATTAGGTATTTGCATAATTATAAAGCATGTTTGTTCAAAACCTTGTTAATCATTCTCATCCATACGAGTCATGTATGACTCATATGTGGTAGAAAGTGATTTAGCGTTCACAACTTTTCCACTTAAGCCGATATATCTCAACTCGTAGTAGCAATAACTGACACATAAATATCTGCATGCATAGATTTCAATGCATATTCTTTCCAACTGTTTATCTTTCGCGAAGAGTTCGATTGCTATGCTTTCTATGCTTAATATTTAGCATTCAGTGCTTATGGAATACAGGTGTTACGGTGGACGTGACGCGTGAATGTCTATCTTATACACTTAATACTTTGAAAAAAAAAGTTCCTTTCGGACGATTTCACTGATGAACGACGCGGTGAGAGAAAATTCAGGCGTAGTCCCAACCGATTGTCGTACAATGTTGGGCCTAATCACCTACCATTTAACCTTTTAACGCCTCGGCGCCGTTTTGCACGGCTAGTTCGATCGAATACGAGCAATTTTCCGTCAGCTGCGAACTTTGCGGTTCCTTTACAATAAAAAATATTTTTCAATAACTAGAGGGCTTCTGTAGCTCTGAGCTTGACAGAATTGTTGAACAGAGTATCATGCAAATACATTGCCATCAGCATGTATTCTTTCTTTGATGAACAATGTACAAAACCAGACCATGTGAACAATTCAAAAATCGCTGTTGATAGATTCCAAACGAAATCGTGCTTGGTTCACCTGTAATTCATCTAATAAAGCAATTTTCATGAATACTAGTAAAGTACTCACTGTTGTCCTTCAGCGAACTCACCAATGAGCTCCGCTCATTCGAGGGACAAGAAGCGTGTCATATTTTCACTTAAAATTGTTCTAATGTCATAGGTTTGTAAGAATGTCTACCTCTTCAGTACTCAGCGAACTCTGCCGTGCACAATTACTGGTTGTTTGTTAGATTCTTCTGAAGTAAACGTGGTACTTACGTGTTGATTGCAAACCCGGACCACCTCTCGTTCACCTCCCAATTACTTGATTGTGAGATTGTGGTAGAATCGACGTCAAGGACACAATCCTTGTAAATACGAGTACACCCATACATGACGATGCAACAAACAAAGGGCTAGGTGTCCTCCGAACCCTAAGCATTGCAGCGAAAACAGGTTTGTTAGTTTAAGTTGGTGTTAAAGCGGCTCATTCATGATCCGCAGATCCCATACGAGGAAGATTTGTTGATGATTACCAGATGAACGGTCTCATTACAAAAGAAGACGAGCTACTATATTCACACTAAGGTGTAGATGAACGTCGCGTAATTTTACTCTTCGTACCTCTTATCTTATCTTCAGTACTCAGCGAACTCTGCCGTGCACAATTACTGGTTGTTTGTTAGATTCTTCTGAAGTAAACGTGGTACTTACGTGTTGATTGCAAACCCGGACCACCTCTCGTTCACCTCCCAATTACTTGATTGTGAGATTGTGGTAGAATCGACGTCAAGGACACAATCCTTGTAAATACGAGTACACCCATACATGACGATGCAACAAACAAAGGGCTAGGTGTCCTCCGAACCCTAAGCATTGCAGCGAAAACAGGTTTGTTAGTTTAAGTTGGTGTTAAAGCGGCTCATTCATGATCCGCAGATCCCATACGAGGAAGATTTGTTGATGATTACCAGATGAACGGTCTCATTACAAAAGAAGACGAGCTACTATATTCACACTAAGGTGTAGATGAACGTCGCGTAATTTTACTCTTCGTACTTGTCTATATATATCTTTTCCTTTTCTTTTCTTCTTTTACTCTTCCTTTTTGCTTTTTTTTTCCTAGGTTTCTATGCTAGAATAAGATTATTGAAAGGAACCTACGATAAATTATGACAGGAAAATTGACCCCTTCGTCTTGTTCGTAGCTGACACTGGGATATCAAAAGAGAGATAGAGAAAAAGCAATTACAGCATACGAGTTGCTTTGCTGCAGTTACAATGAGGTATCTCTGTTTTTTCTAAGGTCATGCCCTAAGCTGGACTAAGCACTACATGGAATAGATGGAAAGAGATGAAGCATCAAGGTCTGGCAATGCTGTCTAGATGGAAACAGATGAGGCATCAAGGTCTGGCAGTACTGTCTAGATGGAAACATGAGGCATCAAGGTCTGGCAATACTGTCTTGATGGAAACAGATGACGCATCAAGGTCTGGCAGTACTGTCTTCATCGATGTCACTAGGTGAAAATCACATCATCCACATTACAAAAGCTGCTAGTTACCATTATGTGCTATTATCCCTTCCAACGAGGGAATTAACGAATCGGGATCAGATATCACCATTCTACAACGATATTAACACTGACGTACAAAGAGGAGTTCGGCAAGACGATACAATCTCGCCAAAATTATTTACCGCCACCCTCCAGAACGTCATGCGAACATTGGAATGGGATAATATGGGAGTGAAAATCGATGATCGGCAGCTACATCATCGTCGCTTTGCTGATGATATCGTTCTTATAACACCAGACATTAGCCAAGCGGAACGTATGCTTGCAGACTTTGATAAAGCATGTGGAAAGATTGGTCTTCGACTAAATCTCTAGAAAACGATGTTCATGAAGAACGGATTGGTTTCGTTTGCCCCATTCACGTTCAACGGAATGAATATCTCCGAATGCTCCAGTTATGTCTATCTTGGTCGGGAAATCAATATGATAAACGACTTAGCTCCAGAGCTGAGCGGAAGGAAACGAGCGGCTTGGAGAGCTTTCAAGAGCATCGAGGATGTAGTGGAGAAAACAAAGAACACCCGACTCCGTGCCCACCTTTTCGGCTCAACGGTTCTTCCTGCCCTAACGTATGCGTCAGAAACCTGGTCGCTACGTAAGCAGGATGAAAGACCACTCAGCGTTATCGAACGCGCAGTCGGAATGACGATGCTAGGAGTATCCCGTTCCACACAAGTAAGAGATGGAATCCGAAGCTCTGATCCACGCCAACGATCAAAAATCAAAGATGCTGTTCTATGTGCCAAACAGTCGAAGATAAGGTAGAGGCCGGACACGTAATGCCTATGAATGACGAGCGGTGGACAAGAACCGTTAGTGACTTGATTTTTCGGAATGTCAAAGGTACTGCTGGAAGACCACCGACCTGATGATCAGAGTTCTTCACGAAGAATCTAGATGAAAAACATGATGCTCGACGAGTCCCTAGAGCCAGCAGAACCCACTGGGCTACTCTTGGATGCGACAGGGAAAAATGGAAGGTTTACTGGCCCCCGCTCGAGTCACTCGACGACTAGGACTACAGGTGATACAGGTGAATGTCTGTGGAGAAGGAAATTGTTTGTAATGGATCCATTGCTTCCGGTGCTTTGAGTTTGTTTTAATTGCTCATTTGTTGAATCTTATCGAATCCATGAAGGATGAAGCTGCTGGAGTTGATCAATTCTTGGGGGATGCGCCATGTATTCGACTTCATTAAGCGTCATTGGAGGTGATTCAATTTTCACTTTAAGCACTTTTACTCTGCTTGATTGAATTGCAATATGTGCTTTTGGCAAAGTTTAAGGGTTAGAGTTTCAGGTGTCAAAACAGAAATTTCGACGAGTTTACTTCTACGAATTCAAACTCGATCGTACTGCAGTACAGATGGCTCGAAGCCTTAACGAGGAATGGGACCAAGGAAGTGTACATGAACACAGAATGCGACGTTAGCTTCAAAAACATCGTCTTCGAGAATTTGACGTTGAAGATGAGAGAGGTCGCGGACACGCTTCGGCCATTGACGACGATGAACTGAAGGCTTCGTGTAAGCATATACTCGCAGAACTGCTCAAAGACTTGCAGAAGAACTTGATATGAGCATCTCAACTGTTTTAGATCGTCTAAAGAACATTAGAAGATCGAACAACTCGACAAATGGGTGCAGCACGAATTGGATGGCAATCAAAGAAATCACCGACTATTGTCGGCTCTTTTTCTTCGTAACCAGAACGACTCGTTACTGGATTTTAGTGTAATGTTTGAGAGTACTGAATCCTTTAGAACAATTAGCGACGATGCGCTCACTAAATAGACCCCGATGAAGTTCTGCAGCGGCCAAAGTTTAACCAAAAGAAACCCATGTTGATATTTTTGTGGCCTGCCACTGGTTCAGTTTATCATGGCTTCTTGAAACCGGATGGAATGCCGACCACTATGGAAAAATGCTTCAAGAAAATCCAGGAACGGCAGTAAAAATCCTAAAGGCTGTTCTGCGCATTGGTCAACTACGCTGCGATACATCGCACTACCGAACCTACAGAAGTTGAAGGAACTGGTCTACGAGACTATGCCTCATCTGCCATACTATCCGGATTTCTAGCCTCCCAACTACCGCTTATTCAACTATCTCGGCAATTTTCTGTACAATAAATGCTTCGGAAATCAAGCCGAAGGCAAGGCTGTCTTCAAAGATTTCATAAATTGAGAGATTCTAGAGTATTAGCCCTTTCGCGATCATGTGCATTAATTGTAACACGTGCACTGCTTCACTTCTCGAAGCGTACATCTTGATTTCAATGCGCACCTCAACTGCGCTCCAATAACGCTCCGCGCTCCGACGGGCCACTACACGCAATGGCCGCGGTCGTGAAGGGTTACGCAACCCATGAGTAATGAGTTCGTTCCTCGTTGAAAAGAAAAATATAGATTCTAGCGGTTTCTATCTCGATTAGTAAAGTATTTATAATTAATATTTAATTAAGTATCTACAGTAATATGATCTATTCTAGGCTAAGATAGGCACTTGGCAATACAGGTTGAAATCCGACGTCAATTTCGGAAAGGCCTAATATAACAACGGGTAATGGCTGAATAGATGAATAACGGGGATAAACGGAGTCTGAAGTTAACAACTCCATTGGATCTTCCAGCATCTGAACACTTTTTACCAGCAATAATCCAAGTAATTGATAAAGATTGAAAATTTCTCCTAAAAAAGTAGCACATCGCGCGGAAGACGCTCATTAATTTGAATTCTTTATCTTCGCGCCATTTGCTCAGATAAAACGCCATTTACCGCATCGAAGGCGCGTTCCTGCGCCAATGTCGGTTACACTGAACGACGTACTTTCATTATTACTTTTCATAACGTCATTGCAAATACTAGTAATCAGATTTGACCTATTCAGATCAATAACATCATGTCAAGCGTTTGTCAGTAGAGTTGAGTTTTTCGTGCAAAGTCGATGCGTATCATTTTTGAGACCTCTGTCGCTTTTTAGTCTTCGATAATTATTCTCTTACATTCTTTCCTTCTGAATAGTTTACTATTTTGTTTGAGAGTTCTTTTTTTTCCTGGATTTCTGATCTGGATAAGGGGAATTTCATCGGTTTGGGTTTCCGTGATTTAAATGGTGTCATTTTTAAGAACTACGCATTTTATTAATCTACCTTATCGCCTTCAACATGAAGAGTTGTAACTTGTAGGAGGAAACTTTCCTATGGTTTTTGTAAGGGTTTAGCAGATTTATTAAGTCATCTTATTGACCAGCGTTGCCGAATACGTTATTGATCGGTTGGAGCCGTTCGGCGACCGGCTTCCTTCCGTCCCAACCATACTTGCGTTCAAGTTCTTCTACGAAGAAGGTTAGCAACAAAGTAGCTCATAGTCGTTTTGGTCGTGCTTTGTTCCTCATGCGATTTTCTTAATCTCCTTTACAACTATTTAACCCTTTCAGATACGACACAACAGCTAAATCAGTAAATGCATGCTCTGAAAGATGCCTCCAAATTGGCTAACACGCCGGTGAGGTTATTTTAAAGAGTTTAACTTTTGTGCTTAGATCCTAAACCTTGAGATCCATAAAGCATGCATCATCATGAGATCATGCAGTTCTTGGATATTTCGATAGTAAAGTGAGTGCAGGTCGCAACACAACGAAAACGAGGTCGTCAACGAAAGACGAGGAATCGTGGTTCAGCGTTAACTACGAAAAAAGCAGTCGTAGACGATTCGTCACATTTTCCATCGTCAAGTGACGGTCAGAGTCCTCGTACCAGCACAACGAACTGCAGACCAGGTGGTATAGATCGTCTTTTTTTTTGAGGTTTTTGTGCGGGTGTGGTATAAGGTGTCGTTACCGTTGTTTTTGACTTTGTTGTTGTTGTTGTTGTTGTTGTTGTCGTTGTTGTTTTTGTTTTTGTTTTTGTTTTTGTTTTTGTTTTTCGAGCTCCTCAGAGTCGTGATAAAAGGAGTGGGAGTCTCCTTTCTTTTGTTGAAGTTGTTCTGGGTATATTTCGACTTGGTATTTGCTACGATCATTATTTTTCCCACCTTTAGCTTCGTCGTGTTCTCCAACAGGTAGTTATGTGCCGACTGATCTCAGTGGTTCTTCAGAGGCGTCATGTTCGTCGTCTAGATTAGGTAATTTTATCTGCTACTCTCTGTGCGTGTAAATGAGGCGTTCTTATTTACAGATTTATTCTTGTAGGAACTTTGTTCTACAGGTACTGTTGCGTGTGCTGAATCGTCAATGTCTAGTAACGAAAACAAACTGTCAAACGAAAGCTCGCTTTCCACACCCGAGTTAGTTGGTGTTCAAGGTTTGCATCCTACACTTTTCATCCTTCACATTTTATAGTAACATTTCTAACCCTATGTTGTTTTTAGAATTATGGGACCATTACTTTACCCGTGCTGAGTATCATGCTGTTCTGTCGAGTTCACTTTCCAAACGTCCAAAAAAGTGTGCGAGATCTCAGAGCCGTCAGGACATTATTGAGAGAATTACGCAGATAAAGCGAATTGAGCAGTGTGTAAGTGCAGCAGTGTTGCTAACAATTTTTAAAAGTATGTTTAGCTATTGATCTGCCATTTTCCAGCCATTGCTATACTCGAGTTCACTTTCCAAACGTCCAAAAAAGTGTGCGAGATCTCAGAGCCGTCAGGACATTATTGAGAGAATTACGCAGATAAAGCGAATTGAGCAGTGTGTAAGTGCAGCAGTGTTGCTAACAATTTTTAAAAGTAATCTGCCATTTTCCAGCCATTGCTATACTTTTTTTTTAAATTTTATTTCACTGGTCTTCACGTCTGCTGTGCGGATCCCAGCACTTCTCACATTCAATTCCTCGCATCCATCATCCACGAATATCTCTCAACTTTACGTGTGGCTATGGTTGCTGCTTCGGGATTTTAATTTTATCTTGAGTGTCGTAGAATGCTCGTCGAGCAATTCTCCCTGGAGTGCTTAGATAGCTGAGGCGTTTCCATTTGGATTGCAGAGAGTGACTTTTTTCCAAACAAGTCTAGTACCATTTTACCGACCCCGGAGGGATGAGGAGGCTTGATTGGCCGGAAGCGGAATCGAGCTAGAACCACGCTCGTGATGACAGGCATCACTACCACTGTCCTGTTCGCCCCTTATTGCTACACTAGTGATCATGTGAGCAGTAATTTACTAGTTCTTCCATAATCTCATCTCTATTACTTTTTCCGTTTTACTTCTTCCTTGATGGATTAAAAATTGGTTTTTTTAAAAAATCTTTTCAGTTGTCGCTGTAATTGTTTTCTGTATAAACGGCTGATATATATTTTTCTAATACTTGGATACTTAGATGGCCCATCTTCACTGATTGCAAGGACCTCAGCATAATTTCTATTTTCTCGAAGTTTTGCTGGTTTGGCCATTGTGTTACCTTGATATCCCGAGGTATCCATCCTGGCCAAAGTTTGCATATGTTGTCACCATCTCAGGCAATCGCCTCCGTTGTGGATCAGAGGGAGACTACCCACTATGCGATTAGGTTGATGCCAAGAGGGTGAGGGACCTGGTATTGGTTTACTGTTAGGTGGGTTTCCTGATGGAAACGCCGGACTCCTCAGCTTGGGAGACCCTGCTCGGGAGACGAATCCACCCGCTTTGCATCGCAGCCCGACACCCAAGAACACCTCACAGTCACCGTGAGGCGGTAAACCGTTGGCGTTTTTTCGTAATGCCCCGTATATTTCTTATATCATAGTCCTAAACAATGTTTTTCGACTGTTTTTCACTAACCATTCTAAAAACCAATTAATGAGCAAATCGCCATGTAAGCTTTGCTCTTTCTTACTGTCGTCGTGGCTAAACAACAAAAACATATCTCCAGCGTCTTATCCTGAATAATTTTAATATTTATCAGATTTCGAAGGGAATAAGACAGATTACCACTTTCGAGTTCTTCAACTACTCTAATCCTCTTTGTCCTGGTAAGTGGATAATTATTTGAAATAACTTTGACCATCGACTCTCTGTTAATATCGGCATTGGGTTATAAATGCGTCGTTTTCTTTCCCTGCAATCACGAGGTTGTTATGCAGCATACATTTGCTTCCACGCAAAAACGTAAAATACAACAGCCGCTGGCGTTTCGGCAGCGTCAGCTTCTTCAGAGCCGTTTCTACGTGCCTTCCACTGAGGAAGAACAGCTATAAACGGCTGCTAAGAAGGCAATGCTGCCAAAACGTCAGCTACTGCTGTACTGTATGTGTTTTTGTCTAGAAGTAAATGTATGCTGTATAACAACCTCGTGATTGCAGGACAAGAAAACGAAACGTTTATAATTCTTTGAGGTTCATGATAAATTATTATTGTAACTTCGTATATATTCGTCAGACGGCTGTGTATTAATGAGGTTTTTAGAATAAGACCAGAAGTTGCTTGTCTACAAAGGATTATTCCACTCTCATTCTCGTTTTCCTGCTCAAATCTTCATAAATTAAACGCGAGCACAAGTCAGCAGGAATGCTGATGTTTGAATCGTTCAGACATTGTTAATAGTATTCTGTCAGTGACAACTTTTCATGTAGCATTTTGCCATGAAGGTAGTGGCTTTTTAGGGTAACAATGGCAATTCAGCGTTCATTATTATTTCTCTTCAGTTCATATCGTTACTTACAGGCCTTAATGACGTTACCACGGAAGTTTATATTGTTTCCTGCAGTACTGATAAAGTTATCCAAAAGGTTCATTCCCCATTATGTTTCGTAAAAATTCATTTTTGGTTATTTTTAGACTTAGTTTAAGTTTAGATTTGAATTGATTTTAAACTTTAGGATTTCATTAACAGCGTCATCGTGCCTTATAAAAGCAAACGTCATCGGAGGTCACCAGTGCTTTACTATGCTGTTCCACCATCAGTGGAGAAAAACGCTGTGTATGTTTTATCTCGTTGCCATAGCTCTTCGGTTTAAAATAAGTCATTCTGCTTCGAAGTTTGCTTTTCTTGTGTGTTTAAGAATATTGCTCCACTTTTTTTAAGCAACATTTACTTCGTAGTGAAAGTCCACATCGAGCAGAAATACCATTATATTGGTTCGGGTAAGTTAACGAAAGTTAGCTTTTTGTTGTTTATTTTATTTTACATTATTTTTTTGTGACTTTGTTTTAGCTCGGAAGATTGGTCGCTCAAGGAGTGATGTGGAACCTGACGTAAAAGAATTCCCTGTTTTGAAGGTTTCTACTACAATACTTTTTTTTATGTTGAAGGCCACTGTTCTGACTTCTTCCCTGCATCTGAGACGCCCATCTAATGTGCCATTTGGTGGAACATAAATTTTACTTCTGCTTTCTCCTTTTTACGACTTTTCTCTAACTATATATTTGATAATTTTCGCGATTTTTCCTACTGGAACGAAAGAAATGTGGGTTTCCAGTTGTACAAACATACTGCTTACCTTATGCTATAAGCCAGTTGTTTGAACGGAAGATTGGTCGCTCAAGGAGTGATGTGGAACCTGACGTAAAAGAATTCCCTGTTTTGAAGGTTTCTACTACAATACTTTTTTTTATGTTGAAGGCCACTGTTCTGACTTCTTCCCTGCATCTGAGACGCCCATCTAATGTGCCATTTGGTGGAACATAAATTTTACTTCTGCTTTCTCCTTTTTACGACTTTTCTCTAACTATATATTTGATAATTTTCGCGATTTTTCCTACTGGAACGAAAGAAATGTGGGTTTCCAATTGTACAAACATACTGCTTACCTTATGCTATAAGCCAGTTGTTTGGTTTAAAAAAAGGGTAATTTTTCGAATTATGTTCTGTTATTCCTTGGATAGTTGGATGGACCGTTTTCACTGATTGTGCCGGCCCCAGCATAATTTCCATTTTCTTTTTTGGAGTTTTGCTGGTTTAGCCCTTATGGTTCCTCGTGTCGAGGTCAGCCGGGCTAAAGTCTGGCCCAAGTCGTCACCACCATAGGTAGTCGAAGCCTTTGTGGACCAGGAGAAGATTTGCCACGATGCGACTAAGTTGATTCCAGGGCGGTGGTGGATCCTCGTATTGGTTTACTCTTAGCTTAACTGGGCTTTCTGACTGAACCACTGGCCTCCTTCTCAGCTTCGGAGACGCTGATAGGGTGGGGGATGGGGATGAATCCTCCGCTGTACATCTGTACATTATAGTCGGACACTCAAGAACACCTTCCATCCACGATGTGGCGGTGAACCGTTGGGAGAATGTTCTGTTATTAAGACGTTAAAATGCATCATTGTTGTTAACTGGACTGATTGCTTTTATTGTTCATTTAGCGCGTCCTATATGGTGTGCGAAAAGTCGCCACTGGTGGGAAGGACGGTGTGCGTCCAATATTTGGAAACCATACTGTCGTTTTAATGTAAGGGTGATATAATTGCCTATACGTACTCTAATCGTAAGCATATAAAGTAGGTTATTTTTTAGCAACAGTGAAACGGATAGTGTTGGTGGTGTTTCGTTCGAGTTCACAGAAGAGAAATGGATGTGGGATTGTCCACAGTTAGCGGAATTTGCCAGAATCGGGAAGGTCACTTGCTTTCTTTTTGGAACGTTTTCAGTAACACGTGAATTCGTGGAGAGAGTAGCATGTGTTCGACGCGCACCTGAGGTTCCGAGTTTTGCTGATTTTTCAGCATCCTAGTGGTTGAACTTCTAAATACTTTGTCTGCTATTAAAACTGTATGTAGCTTTGTTAACACCAAAGTTGTATTATTTTCTTCAGAAATTATGCTCAGCTGGTCCGATTGGCTTGATTAATTTCGGGATTAGCGACGAACATGTCGAATACAACTGGAGTATGGTGAAAGAGGTTATGAATGCCCGAATTAAACGAAAGGCGGAGGAGCTGAAAGCGAATGATGTTTCTGTGTGGTTCGCTTTATTTCATTCCAAAACATCATTTATTCCGTCATAAAATTTTCATGTTATGTATACATATACATACATATATATATCCGTTATCCATATCCTTATCCATTAGTGTTTATTTTAAGTGGAGACCCAATTTATATAAAATTCCTCAGTTCTTAAGATACTTAATTCCTTAGATACCTGGATAGCCCGTCTTCACTGATTGTGCGAGCCCCGGCATAATCTGCATTTTTTCGGAGATTTTTTGGTGTAACCATTGTGATTCTCTAGAATCTCGAGGTCTCAGCTAGGCCAAAGTCTGCCTCAGGTCTTCACCACCACTGCCGGTCGTTGCCCTTGTAGATAAGAGAGAGGTTTGCCACCATGCGACTTTGATACCAGGACGGTGGTGGACCCCAGTATTGGTTTACTCTTAGCTAGGCTTCCTGATAGAAACGTCGGACTCTGTCTCAGCTTGAGAGACCCTGCTGGGAAGATGAATCCCTCTGCTGTAAATCGCAGCTCGACACCCAGGATCACCTTCCACGCACGATAAGGCTGTAAACTGTTAGGAGAAATTCTTAAAATAGATGTGGATAATTTGTTTGAATAAGTAACTCAACCCACAATCCCACCTTCCTTCGAAATGTAACATTGCGGTAAATTATTGCTTACATAATTTGCATTCAGGTATCATTGTAAAGATGCTCGTTTGGGTAAAGAGACGCCAACGGTTATGCGTTGTAGTCCTTCTTCGGACAAGGAAAATCGCGGTGTTCTTCCATTACCTCGTAGAGCTCCACGATCACCGCAAAAATCTTCTACGCAAGCAGTTTCGGAGCAGAAATCTAATCGCTTATCAACTTCACTTGATTGTGCACTTCCGCCTGACGTCCTTGACTGCGTTTCTGGACTACTTTGTCCTTTCACCAGAAAGGCGTTCCAAAGCGTTGAGGAGCTTGAGGAGCACCTACGATGCTCATATCCAGTCTTCAAATTCGAGAAAACAGTGAGTATCCAGTCGAGTAATAATGCGGTATGTTATGTTAATCTTCACCTTCAGTTCTTACGTAAACAGACAAGTCTTCAGACGTATACATCATCGGTCATTCATTTTGCCGTATCAAGCGTTATTTCTCGGCTGCAGTGGGAAAATCCACGGATTGAACGGAAGCAAAGCGAAGGATTACCTTTGTAAGTGAAGTGGTGTCACAGTAGGTGTTTATTGCAGTTATTGTTTTGGTGGATAAATGCTGTTGTTTCTGGATCTATCCCACTTAATAAATTCAGGGGAGCCGCGTCGCCACAGCGAAAACCTCGATATGCTCCACCGGAAGAATTACCTATAAAAAGAAAAAACGATCTTCCAAAGGCACAGATAATTCCTTTTGGTGAAATGTCGTTTGTGCATCCGACGTACTCTCAGTTAGTTGTAACTTTGTTTTTTAATTTTCTGAATTTGTACGAGTAATCTTTTAAAGAGTTCCTGGACCATCATCTTCAAAAATTTACCATTCTGTTATTGAGGATACATGCGACTGGAAAAGTCAATTGATGGAAAGAGTGAGTTACGTGATAGCTCATTTTTTATGCTATATAGTGGCATCATTTGATGTTCATTTTTTTCGATCCTCGCTAGAGTTCTCCAGTTACCTTTTCATTTCAGAATATTCGTGACTACATTGATGATACACCCCAGGAAAAAGAGTTCATGTTGTTGCACAATCGGTTTCGATCCAAGTTTCGCCACTCCATCGTGGGAGAAAAACTTACTCTGGATTTTTATGTATGTTTAACTTTATGCTTTAGCTAAATTTTAGCCCAGTGTTAATGGTTAAAGTGGTATCGGAATTACCATCGTGAAGAGTTGCTGGAACATGGAGAGTACTTGTGTATACTTCATTTGTGATATTTTTAAAATACGTGTATCGATTAATGAGTTGGGGACGTTATATTTATACGATTTGGACGAGACGAAGTTTGTACACATGACTAGATCAAGAGAGATGGAAAACTCTAGCTCTAACGCCTTGAGTTGCTCCACAATGTGACCATAAACTTGATTAAGCAAACCTTTACATAACTGATGAGCTGCTAACATAGCAACGCAATCTGCATCGAAAGCGAGGACCGAGAAGTAGTTATTAGATAGTGACTGTTTTCATGCATCTTTCAGACTGTGCAGGTCTTCTAGAACCTTTAAAAAAAAAGATAACTTTCGGCGTTGAGCAATCCGTATGGGGTGCGCCATGCATTCGACTTCATTAAGAATCGTATGGAGGTGATTGAATGCATTTCTGTTCTTTGCAATGGCTCGCGGTGTCCTACCGATGTATAGAGCCAGTGCTGCTATCCTCCCAGACAAGTCGTACCAATTTACCGACTCCGGAGCGATGGAAGGCTTGGTGGATCATGGGCGCGGGAGTCGATCGAAACCCGATCAAATATTATATTATTCGGAAATTAATACACAGCTACGTTTATTTCTGTTTAAGGTGTCACATTTCCGTTCGCATCTTTGAAAAGAAACACAAGTTCCCTTGCTTAAAACTCTTGTGTCCTAAAGGCGACGAAGTCGTTCAACGCAGTTCCGACCTTGGTTTGATTACAGAAGCATTTGTGTCACAGAACGTCAACGAGATACTTGGAAAAGTGCTACTCCATAGACGAGAGGTCTGGTATGTGGTATGAGGCAGAGTTTCGTACCCCAACTTGTTCAATCTCTACAACATCGATTTTGCGATGTCTTGCCAATTCGTGCGACATTCATTTATCGAGCTTTTTCGACGTACCAGTTTCCTTTAGTTGATGCGAAACAGTTCATCTGCTTACACCGATTTCTTCTGCAAATTTTCAAATAGTTGTGCGTATATTTGCTTCCATCAAAGCCTTAAATTAATGGTCATCAATAGCAATAGCAATAGCTGCGACCTTCCTCATTTTCAAGGTCGAATTCGGTATGACAAAATTGTTGAGCATCAAACGTCGCACTCTCCATTCATTGACACATTATTGTTCCCATTGCCTGTTTAACATCACAGATCACTTTCACAGAGCTATCTCGCGGGTCCAATCACGAGGCATCGTGGTGTGTTTCCAGGTGGCAGATAGGTGATTAATGGCGGACCAAAAGCGACCTTTGCTTTCCTGAGAAGCAAATGTATCCAGGGGATAGGTTCCTTGTTTCTGCTGCGGCGACTGTGCAACTCTCTTATGTAGTTTCGCGGACATGTTAATCCTTGCTTGCGTGGTAGAGCTCTCCTTTATGCAGTTTGTATTCTATGAGTTCGGCCAAAGCTTGCAATCAAGTGATAACGAAGTATACGAAAGGAGGTTTGGAGGTCCCGTCCAATGAACAAGCATGCCATTTACTTTGGAGCAAACTGGCAAGTTAAAAGGATAAAAAAGGATGAAGCTCTCGGCGTTGATCAATCCCTGAGGGATGCGCCATGCATTCGACTTCACTAAGTATCGTTGGAGGTGATTGAATGCATATCTGGCCTTCACAATGACTCGCGGTGGCCTGCCGATGTATCGAGCCAGTGCTGCTATCTTCCCTGACAAGTCTGCTACCAATTTGCCGACCCTGGAGGGATGGAAGGCTTGGCGGACCATGGGCGCATTCTATGTGCGCGTCGCAGTGGCGCCTCCAATCACTGCGCTACACGCGCCCTGACAACTGGTAAGTTATCCTAGAGTAAATCCAGTCCCCACATTTAGAGCTCAGCAAGCTATACGTAGAAATGAAACACTAAATAGTAGTATAAGTAGCCCTCATTCCCCCAACTCTCAAGGAGCGACCGACAAAGCAGGCATTGGATAGGACTTTAGACTGCCGGGGTTAAATCACAAAGGACTAAGGTGACGATATGTACCTACATCGGCATGCACACTTGCGTCTGAAACTTCGATAGAAGACTTGATCATGCAGGCAATAACGTACAACGTCATAGGACTTGTCGAGAATAACCGATGGCACCCAATCAACGTCGTCATTGACACCGGAGAAAAACTATTCCTCATAACTTGGCGACAGTAGAGAAGTAGATGGCGTCGACGTTCTCTTCAACACGAGTGTCCGTGAACAACGATTAATTTCGAACAACTGACAACCCGGATCGGACGTCTACGGTTGAAGAGATGTGGCTCAATACCGACTTCGACAGTCTTCGTCGTTTACGCGTCGACATCAAACTATGACGAAGAAGCCGAAGCGTTCTATGTGGACTTGGAGAAATTCTAAAGAGAAGGCGTACATAGAGGCATACATTCTTCAAGGTCATCACTGGAGATTTTAACGATGAGATGGGCCAAGATGAAGAAAGGAGGTCCCGTCCAATGAACAAGCATGCCATTTACTTTGGAGCAAACTGGCAAGTTAAAAGGATAAAAAAGGATGAAGCTCTCGGCGTTGATCAATCCCTGAGGGATGCGCCATGCATTCGACTTCACTAAGTATCGTTGGAGGTGATTGAATGCATATCTGGCCTTCACAATGACTCGCGGTGGCCTGCCGATGTATCGAGCCAGTGCTGCTATCTTCCCTGACAAGTCTGCTACCAATTTGCCGACCCTGGAGGGATGGAAGGCTTGGCGGACCATGGGCGCATTCTATGTGCGCGTCGCAGTGGCGCCTCCAATCACTGCGCTACACGCGCCCTGACAACTGGTAAGTTATCCTAGAGTAAATCCAGTCCCCACATTTAGAGCTCAGCAAGCTATACGTAGAAATGAAACACTAAATAGTAGTATAAGTAGCCCTCATTCCCCCAACTCTCAAGGAGCGACCGACAAAGCAGGCATTGGATAGGACTTTAGACTGCCGGGGTTAAATCACAAAGGACTAAGGTGACGATATGTACCTACATCGGCATGCACACTTGCGTCTGAAACTTCGATAGAAGACTTGATCATGCAGGCAATAACGTACAACGTCATAGGACTTGTCGAGAATAACCGATGGCACCCAATCAACGTCGTCATTGACACCGGAGAAAAACTATTCCTCATAACTTGGCGACAGTAGAGAAGTAGATGGCGTCGACGTTCTCTTCAACACGAGTGTCCGTGAACAACGATTAATTTCGAACAACTGACAACCCGGATCGGACGTCTACGGTTGAAGAGATGTGGCTCAATACCGACTTCGACAGTCTTCGTCGTTTACGCGTCGACATCAAACTATGACGAAGAAGCCGAAGCGTTCTATGTGGACTTGGAGAAATTCTAAAGAGAAGGCGTACATAGAGGCATACATTCTTCAAGGTCATCACTGGAGATTTTAACGATGAGATGGGCCAAGATGAAGAAAGTCACATTGGAACCCACGGATTAGAATGGAACGACCAGGGTGAGCGGCTGTCCGACTCTGTAATGACGACCAAGACCATCCATTATTAATCGCAATTATAGAAGCCCACTCTCAACACTGGACGTGGGAATCTCACAGTGGACAGTACTACAACGAAATTGACCTCATCATAGTAAATCGAAGGTTTTGCCTAACCAATTTCGCTGTTCTTTCAAAATTCTAAACGGGATCAGAGCATCGCCTCTTTCGCGCAAAGCTTCATTTCTGGCGAAAAGGAAAGAAAAAAAGGCTGCTGAATTCAAAAAACAAGTTCCAAAACCACCATAAATTGGGATTTATTCAGTTCAGCTGTTGGGAAGATTCCGTTGTCGATAACATCGATCGATAACATCTAGTACGCCAATGTCGAGTCGCATAGTTTGCGGGTAACCGCCCACTCACGACTGAACTTACAAAACAATGCAGACAGGCGATAACAGAAAGTCGTGATGAGAGAAGAGCAGCAATTATGGTCGAAGCTGCAGAGGCTAGGAAAAGCATTGGCAAAACCCTCCGAAGCTTCGTCAATTACAAAACCAAGATGATTTCACTCCGACTCTAAGGTGGAACAGTTACAACATCCAGAACGGTAATGGAGGAAATCATTCACGCCTACTAATCAGATTTCTTCAATCACCACGTTTTCCTTCCCTCATGTGAAATAAAGAAGAGTGAATATGTCGGTCCACCAGTTCTCCCTTCCCAAATCTGATATGGTATTCCATTGGTTAGAAATGGACCAACACCTTATCCGGACAGATTAAAATCAGAACACGTGAAGAACCCTCTGCCAGTCATCTTAAACACAATGGTTCGGATCTTCACACGTTACCTGTTTGAATGCAAGGTTCCTATGCAGTGGAAGATCAGCAAGATCGTACTATTGTTCAAGAAGAATGACCTCTACGATATCGGCAACTATCGGCCAATCTGCTTGCTGTCTATCGTCTGCAAACTCTTCACTCGAGTGATCCCAAACGGAATTGACAGAAAACTGGACGAATGACAGCCATGTGAACAAGCAGGGTTTCGAGAGGGATTTAGTACGATGGACCACATCCACACAATAAGAAGACCCTCTGAAGTATTGCGAGAGTACAAAAGAAAGTTCTGTCGCACTTTCGCCGATTTAAAAAAGGTCTTTGGTCCAATTGAGATAGAAGCAGTCATGGAAGCCCTTTGTGGTCAAGGAGTCCCTTCTTAGTACGTAAAGATTCTTCGTGAGCTGTACAAAAATTTCACAACCAAGATTTCACCATTATACAACGATATTAACGTTGACGTCAAAAGAGGAGTTGGGCAAAGCGATGCAATCTCGCCAAAATTATTTATCGCCACCCTCCACGTCATGCAAACGTTGAAATGGGACAACATGTGAGTGAAAATCGATGGTTAGCAGTTACATCATCTTCGCTTTGCTAATGACATCGTCTTTATAACACCAGACCTTAGCTGAGCGGAGCGTATGCTTGCCGACTTTGATAAAGCGTGTGGAAAGATTGGTCTTCGACTAAATCTAAAGAAAACGATGTTCGTGAAGAACGGATTAGTTTCGTATGCTCCATTCACGCTCAACGAAACGAATATCTCCGAATGCTCCAATTACGTCTATCCAGGTCGGGAAATCAACATGATGAATTACTGAGCTCCAGAGCTGATCAGAAGGAAACGAGCGGCTTGGGGAGCTTTGAAGAGCATCGAGGATGTAGTGAAGAGTACAAAGAACACCCGATTCCGTACCTAACTTTTCGACTCCACGGTGCTTCCTGCTTTAACGTATGCGTTAGAAACTTGGTTGCTGCGTAAGCAGGATAGAAGATCACTCAGCGTTATCGAACACGCAGTCGAAAGGACGATGCTAGGAGTATCCCGCTTCACACAAGTAAGGGATGGTATCCGAAGCTCCGACCTGCGTCAACGATCAAAAATCAAAATTGCCGTTCTATACGCTAAGCAGTCGAAGAAAAGGTGGACCGGACACGTAAAGCGTGTGAACGACAACCGATGGAAAAGAGCCGTTAGTGACTGGATTCTTTACGTTGTATAACGTTCTGCAGGAAGCCCACCGACTTAATGGTTTTAGTTCTTCACGAAACGCCTAGAAGAAAAGTTTGATGCTCAACGAATTCTAAGAGCGACTAGAACTCATTGGGATATTCTAAGGCGACGGGGCATGATGGAAGATTTAATGACGTACTGTCCAGTCACTCGACGACCAAGGAGCCGTCAGGCTCGAAGGAGCATGGGGTGGCACTACTGATGCCTACCAATATTTCGATCCGTTTGACCGACAACTAAGTTAATTGAGATTGCCGTTTTTATATATGTAATTGTAACACTCAAAATTTTGTTGGAAGTGCAATTTTACTAGGAGTGAATAAAGTGGCTTTGCAGTGACAGGTAATAATACATTAGGGCGAAGTATGTTGCTAGAACAGTTGAAGAAAAGTTGACTTGCAAATCGTGTATTAATTTCCAAGCCACCCTACTACAATACGTTTAGTTTACACTTAGCGAAAGCGAGGTTTTTCAACGACTGTTTGTTTATACTTCTCCGATCACCGGAAGACGAGTTGAGAATTGTATCTATATATTGCTCTGAATTTATCGGAAAATGATACATCTCGCTTCGTAGTTAGTTTTATAGACTGAGGTAGAAATTATTTTGTAGGAACCTTATATGCTCATAAATACAAAATACTGAAATAGAGACTGTTGCGATCCACGTCTTAGCCAAGGATAACGGATAAAGCTCTCGGCGTTGATCAATCTCTGGGGGATGCGCTATGCATTCGGCTTCTTTGAGTATCGTTGGAGGTGACTGAATGCATATCTGGCCTAACTGTCTTGCGGTGGCCTACTTATGCATCGAGTCAGTGCAGCTCTCTTTCCAGACAAGTCTGGTACCAATTTGCCGACCCCGGAGGGATGAAAGGCTTAGTAGGCCATGGGCGCGTGGATCGATTCGACGTGTGTGTCGCAGTGGCGCCTCCAACCACTGCGCCATACACGCCACTATTTTAACCAAAATAAAACTAATTTATTTATTCTGCTTACAAGGAAGTCTTGTTTACCTAAACTCCAAGAATCTTTTTTTTTTACTCTCGTCGTGGTTTGTACTTAGAACAGCTATTGAACGAACGAGATTTCTTCCACTACAGTACGTTGGCGACCAGACATCCGTTTTTGCAGTTGGCGGACGCGTAATTATAAAGATTTTGAAGTTTTTTTTTTCTGTTTTAAGATTCCAGTTCAAAAGTTAAGATTGTGAATGATATTTTACCTTAGACTGGTCCTTGTCGCCTTTATAATTTTCCCTTGTACTCAATCGAAGTGCCCTAGTTACTTTTCCAAAAATCCAAAGAAAATAAAATTTCTGAAATTTTTAACGCCTGGAGTCAGCTTCGGCGCTGCACTGGGGAGATCAAAGCCTCCTTCCGAGTGCGAGCATTTCATTGGTCGTACCTACAAGATGTTAAACCCGACGGTGGAAATATGGGCGAAGACGAGATGTGGGGACTAAAAACTAAGAATGTGGTTTTGCTAGAGGAAGGAGAATTCAATCTTGTTGGCAAGAACTTCCATTGTACACATTTTCGATGATGTTGCGAAACCGTTGTACGAAAAGAGCACAGTGGTTGGTCGGGCTGAACAATTTCTTATACGAAGAGGTAGTAGTGTTCTAGAACGATCGTCAACTACTAAAAAAGAAAGAACATCTAGAGCGATCCGCAATCAGTACAAAGAAGGAACAGCTGTAATATGTCAAAAATGAACAGAACAGTCGGTGCAGTTTGTTTGTTAGCCTACGTTTAATGTCATCTTTCTTTTTCGTGAGAGTTTTCTTCGGTACTTCATGTTACGTTCATCTTTTTATTTCTCGTAATGGTCTGAGGTTTTTTTTTTCTTAGACTTTATAAATTTCGGTTTAGACGAAATTTGTGGAATGCTGTGGTCTGGAGATGAAGAAGAAGCGTATCCGTGCACACTGTGTAGCGCGGCTCACTAGACTTGTGCAACAGAATAAGATGACGCCTACGAATATGGCTGCCCTCACGCAAAAGTTGTACGAATTGGGTCCGATCGACCCAAGTTGATGAGGTCCACACTTCTGAAAGATTATTAGCCGGATCTGTTGATGCCGAGTGAAGGCTTTGAAAATTGATTGTTTATCTATCGTAGTGAAATATCTGGTATTTGGAAAACTACAGATTTCTAAAATTTCGGGAAACAGAGTGAAAATTCTCATAATTTGTCTCAATGTCATTCTTTTTAAGTTGACGGGATTTTAAACACTTTTGATTTAATCTGACCTTATCAAATTATTATCTTAGTTTCGTTTTGATTCCCACTGAGAAGAGTTCCTTTTACAGCGTTTCGTTTGTGAACAGACTTAAACCTCAACGAATACCATTAGCTTAAATTTGCATTGAGTCATTCTATGTTGTCGTTTTTGTTCTGCCCACAAATGGTTCGTCAAAGAGTTGTTGCCTTGGATTTTTCCTTGAACTTTCGTTTAGCCACGAATTTGTATAAGGATTTGAGGAGTTTGGACGTAGTATAGAACAGGTTTGAATTGACTGTTATGCTTTCATGAGTTTTTTCGGAGCTCTTGTTAGTCGTGCTATGTCTTTATTTTTTTCAGGGTTAAGTTCATTGAGATTTCCATGTGTTCTGTTATGCTGCCGTATGTATGCATTTACTTCTTCGAGATGCTTTCTTTTTGGTGGTACTTCAGCAAGTGTCGATCTTTTTGAATACTGTTATGATCTCTTTTATATAAAACCACATATTGACTCTTTTTTCCTTCAACTACCCTATTGAGCGCTGCCATCTTAGTCTTTTGCAATTCTAAGGGCTCACGTTTTTTTTTTTTCCTTTTCTAGTAGCGTGTAATTGTGAGTACCTCGGATTTGTGGTCTGACTGCCAGTTCTTTCCAGAATCTTTCCATTTTTTACCTCCACTTAGCGCTGCCATCTTAGTCTTTTGCAATTCTAAGGGCTCACGTTTTTTTTTTTTCCTTTTCTAGTAGCGTGTAATTGTGAGTACCTCGGATTTGTGGTCTAACTGCCAGTTCTTTCCAGAATCTTTCCATTTTTTTACCTCCACTCATTTTTTAAACTTTCTCTGGATTATTTGGTTCCAATATATGGGTTTTCGGAGTCACGATTCTTCTGTAATTTGTTTCACAGTTCATATACTTTTCGTCACATCAATTTTTAATTGGTAGGCGCGTTTGCTTTCCAAATGGGTGCATGTTTAAAGTTAGAGAATACATGAATTGTTATGATTTTACTCCAAATTTGCAGTTGAAAGTTGAGTCAAGCCTATAATCAGTTAGTGTAGCTTACAGTGATCAAGTGACAACGTTATCAGGCTAAATGATTGGGTTATTATGCCTACAGAGGCTATTCTCTAGCTGACCGACGGTACTATCCGTGTAGTTCTGACTGTATTCATCAGAAATTTAGTGGTCATTTGTTTTTTGGGTAGTATTCCGTTTGTTCATTTTTTCTTTAGATTCGTAAAAGGATTGGCTAGAAGACCAAAATTAGACGACGTAGTTGGGTTATGTTTGAGTGGGACATCGTTATCTCTATCACCACATAGTGTTATGCCCTTACCTTAAAGGCAGGTCCTGGAAATATTGATTTTGTGAGTCTTTTAATTGGTCTTCGTTTAATTCATGTATAGAACATCTCAGCAGATGGTAGTATTGATGGATCAAAGTGTTATACGAGTGCCTGTGGACGTGAGCTCTAATTATCAACCTTTCCCACGGTTTTGGCATCCGGAGACCATTGGGGAGTATACGGTATCTCATCTTGCTTCTAAATCGTAAAGTCCTTAAATTCTAAGTACTTACACTGTCTACGATTTCTTTTCGATTACATTATGCTAAGATGTAGGTGTTTCTTTCCTATATAATTGAATAGGCTATAGTATTTACAACTGATTCACGAAAGACCATAGAGTTGAAGATAGGAACTGTAAGTAGTCAGATTTCCGATGGAAATCACAGATTTCAAAACAGGTGAGCCACTATTAGGTAACCCGAGAGCGACGTTTGGTGCCAGGTCGAGAAGATGCTAAATATTTGTATGAAGCTGCACTGGCCGATGGTGGCGCGGTGAATCTTGATCTAAACGAGGGTTTCAGTACTTTCGAAGATAAGGTGAGTCGTTCTCCTACTAAAACCTAATTTAACGAAAGAATACGATAGCATACGGTATTTTTGGCGCCGGGGTAATGGTATCATTTAATATGCGTAAGGCTCTCGTTCAACTTGGCCGCTAGCTTAGAATGACTCCCATCATACCGGTGTTGTGAAATCGTCTGGAAAAATCATCCTGTAGTCAAAAAACCTGAGAATACGCTGTCACTGCTTTCCCAGAATGCCAGGGGAGCCGATTCGACTAGCTCTCAATGACATTCTTGAAGGCGATAAAGGGCTCAAGTGTAATCCTAACCTAACGCAAAATACGAGGACTTTCCGAAAAATGTAATAACCCATTGCTATATACCTGACAATTTTTCCGTCAGTCAGACTTCATTTCAAGCTCTAGCTATTCTGATTTTTGCGCACAGAGATTTTTCGCGATGGTGTGCAACCATCTACTAGTAAACGATTCGGACAAACTTACCCTAGACTTGTCATATTTGTTGTCATAGAATGCTGGAAGCGTATTGGATGAAAATGCCGTGCATGTACGCATGGTAGATGGTCCGACCTTATTGTATCTTTGCGATTGGCAAACTATACTTGATAATAATAATATTAGTGTCATACTTATCAGGTAAGAGCTTCTTCTCCATCTACATAGGCTTGCGACTACCTGTGTGTTAAAACTTCAGACGGTCTTAGGACAGCTATCCCAGGAATCAAAGAACAACCGACTTAGCCACATTATGAAATCCAAGAAGGGAAACTCTTGAAGTGGCAGCTTCACTCCCACACAAAATCTTGTGGATGGCGGGTGCAAGGCAGCGTTCCGAGTGAAAGAATTGCTAGGATTCTTACAATACCTCATCTAGAGTTACGTAAAATAAAAATAATAAATATTGTTGGGGATGAGCAGGTGCTTCAATCTCATGTGAAGATTTATAAGTGACGTAGAGAACGTAGTCTTATCTACACTTGTTAATTGAGTTTGATCGAGGTTCGTATATCACTGCAAGAACTAGATTTTTTGTTCATTTTATTTTTCTATTTTTAGGAACTAACTAGTGTGTCCAATCGTTTAAGCGTAAACATAGTGAAAAAACTCTGGTATTCTGGAGTTGTGGAAGTTCTTATTTATTGACTACCTCTGTTTCTTAGGGTGGCGATGAAAGACTAGATGTCCTATTGGACTGGATTGTTAGTCAAGCTCCACGTGGTGGTCATTTGAAAAAGGTATATTTAGTTGATTTATTGTAATATTATTTATACCATTATATCCCTAGGACGTGAGAAAACTGAATGATAGCTCGCCGATTGATTATGATACAAGGGGTTTTCTCTCTCCCTAGCTAAGCCTCTTCAAAGTAAATCGCCGATTTAGAGTTAAATAGTTGTAGAAGGGTTCATTCCAATTTCGAATTAAAGAGAAGCTTGGCCTTCCACTGTGATACCTTTGCAATTTTCCGAAAATTATAGTGATCTACAGCGGCGCTAATAGCTCAGTGGCTAGAGGTATCTGACACTCCTTGCTAGCAAAATTTTCCATCCCTCTAGGGTGATCGGTCGTTTGGCCGGAGAGTTGTCTGTGAGGATGAAAATACTACTACACAATCGGTGGTTAAACCACTATAGGGGCTAGATGTTGAATCATTTCGCATAACACTTCCATAAGAGATGAATAAATGTGGATTTGTTCAATCATTCATCCTTTGTAGGGAAAGTCTTTGTTGTTGAGATTGAGTGAAGTCACTTCATCTGGCTTATTAATTTGTTTAGGTACTACATGAAACCGATTTCGTGTGCTGGCGTGGTCTTCTGACTCGGATAGCTTCCACACCTTTCTCTCGGAAGGATACATGGGAATTCGCTGCAGCACGGATTAAAGGAGTTATTTTTCTATGTGAAAGAGAAACGGAGTATACAAAACAGAGGTGAATAGAGTCCCTGTTGAAATTCTGTCGTCCGAAACTATGAGAGATGAATAGATCTTTAAATCAATTTTATCTAATTATATGTTTTTCTTTTTCCATTTAATTTCTTACTCGTAACAATAAAAATCGACTTAACAGTGGTACGAACCTTTTGAGAGAATTCGGTCCCCAATTATTCACACAGATTTTACCCCACGTTAGATTTTCTTGTTTGAAACAGAAGCAAACACAGTCTAAACACTTTTGCCAGCGAGATTTTTTTTGGACCAGAATGCTACTACTTCTAGTCTACCAAAGACCACGAGTCGCTTCTTTTCTCCTCCGAACTCTTATCTAGTAATATCTAAGCATTTTAGTAAGAGGTATCAAACGTGTCATTAGTATTGTCAAACGCTGTGATCATGTTGGAAATTTCAGAAGAAATAACCTCTATATGTTAATACTTTCCACTTATAAAGATTAGAATGTATGTTTCGGGTGAATGCTCTTCGGCAAGTTTGTCGGGCCCTCAAATAGGATAACTGTCGATAAATGCGCACGATCAATGCCTTGGTTTGTTGATAAGCCTACACGAAGTTGTTGGACACACTTGGACACTTGGATGGCCTGTCCTCATTAGTTGCGCCGGCCTCAGCATAATTTCCATTTTTCGGAGTTTTGTTTGTCTAACCATTGTGGTGGGGGCTCGTGTGGCACAGTGGTTGGAGGCGCCCCTGCGACACGCACGTGGAATCGATTTCTGCGCCCATGGCCAACCGAGCCTTCCATCTCTACGATACTTAATGAAGTCGAATGCATGGCGCATCCCTCAGGGATTGATCAACGCCGAGAGCTTTATTCTTATCCTTTTAACCATTGTGGTTCCTTGGAGGCCCGAGGTCAGCGTAGCCAAAGTCTACCCCAGGTCGCCACTACCTCAGACATTCCCGCCCTTGTGGATGAGATGGAGATTTGCCACCATGCGACTAGCCTGATAGCAGGACGATGGTGGATCCTGGTATTGGTTTACTCTCAGCACGAAGTTGTTACAAGTCTTAATTGTCACTGACGTTTCGACAGTACCGTCTTATTCAGAACCATAATATGTCGAGTGAAACTGGTTCCTATTGCGTTGTTGGTTTGCGTAGCCTTCGCATAGAATCGAATTGAGTAGAGCAAAGCAACACACCAATGAAGTTACTTCGCCCAAGATCCCCTTCATGCAACGTGGTTGTTGCCACAGAGTAGAATGACGTGACTTCATCTGGCAGTTAAGAAAGTGATACACTCGGAGCGTTACCATAGTAATGACTTGCAGCCATTTCATGTAAGCAAATCAGTAAAAGGATAAAGCTCTCGGCTTTGATTAATCCCTAAGGGATGCGCCATGCATTCGACTTCATTAAGTATCGTTTGGAGGTGACTGAATGCATATCTGGCCTTTAAAATGGCTCGGGGTGGTCTGCCGATGTATCGAGCCAGTGCTGCTATCCTCCCAGAAAAGTCTGCTACCAATTTGCCGACCCAGGAGGGATGGAAGGCTTGGTGGGCCATGGACGCAGGGATCGATTCCACGTGCGTGGCACAGTAGCGCCTCCAACCACTGCGCCACACGCGCCTTTAAGCAAATCAGTAAGCCAAGATATTGATTCTCCATGCCGAAGTTAAGTAAAAATTGATATTGAAATTATCTGCACGATCGCCTCGAAGTGGTCCAATTTTTTTTTTACTTCGAGGGCAAAGTCGGGTGCTTTTCCGTGACTAAGTGAACTAATACTATGGATAACGTTTATCCCAGTGTCCATTGTTTCTTTCTCCACGGCAGGGTGTTATGTAAAATACAACCACCGAGATGCTGGGATAATTACAAAACTTGGGTTTCAAACCTGATTGTACACGCGATTACCGTTTCTTTCCGGGATTCACTTGTTATCCACTGCATCACTGAGGCCTTCGCTTAGAATTTCTATTAGCTAGCATCATTTTAAGTGAATGCTTCTTCTTTAGGAAGCAGGCGATGACTGAAAGGGACAAGTTAATGTCTTATTGGGGTTTTAAATTCGAGCAATACATGACTGTAGCAGAAAAAGACGTAAGTTTTCGTTTTCTTTTTTCATATTACAAATAACAAATTGCTGAAATGTTTGCTATTATTGGAGTTCTTCATCGCTTTTATGCTTCTCTCTCAATGCGTACTTTCTCCAGAAGTTTTTGTAAACTTAGGTTTGCTAGACAGCGCGTAGCTCATCCACGAATCTTCTTAATGAGGAAATTTGAATGGATTTGCGACGTCGCTTCGTGGTGCGTCGGCAGATGGCAGAGAGGGGTTAAACGCATACAAAAATGATTTAGCGATAAATTTTGTCAATAATGAGCATGTAGAAGTCAAGAATTTTGTTACCTACTCACTCGACCTTTGCCACTTGTCGGACGGATCATTGTCGAGTTAGCTGAGCAACCGTTGGAAACATTCATTTTATTCAGCGTGAATGGGGCGTGAGAAATAAATCTGTTTCTCACGAACATCGTTTTCATGAGATCTAAGTAAAGATTAATCTTTCCACAAGCGGCATCAAAGTCGGTCAACACTCGTTCCGCTCGTCTATTACGATGATAATGTCATTGCCGACCGTTGACTTGCAGTCCCATGTTGTCCCGTCCAGATTTCCACACGACTCTTATAGGTGGTTGTAAATAATTTTAGTGTGGTGGTAGATTCTCGCTATAAAGTTGTTATCTAAGTCTTGGAGGATTTTTAACCGTGGATATGTATGTGCATGTGGCCTATAGTAATGAGTCCTTTTCCAAACCCTTCTTGCTTGCCCAACTTATCTGCGTTCCATATGCTATCAGGATGACTCGAGTTAAGGCTTTGAAGACGAAATAGAAAAATCACATGGGATGATAGTATTCATCTCTTGTGTTGTTGTGTTTACGAAATACAATTTAGTTACGTTGTTCAAGCGTTAGATGTTGACCCAATTTCTCGACCTAGTTGAGTTTCCAGCCGAGGGTTGAGCTACATAGGAGCGTTGGGAGGACCTCTGAGTCAAAAATATGGAATTGGAGTTTTAAAACAGACATGTAGCACTCCAACACTAGATAATTATTTGCAGAATAAATAATAAGTTAAGGTAGCACAGGAGCTAATTAGATGATTAGTCGTGGCTGCTCATTTGCTTGACTTTCGAAGTTGGACCTGTTGAGATGTCGAGTATGATCTGGAAATATAAGTGCTACCTTATAACAATTAAGGAACTCTAAGTGGTAGTCGCAGAATAGAAATTCCGGTGTTAAGGTGCTGCAGTAAAACTGTAGGCTGTAGGCACCAAATGAATCCGCAAAGTTAGGCTCTGAATGGAAATGCCGAGCGTTGATTTTCTCCTTTGAACGAAATGCTACACGATGGTATGCTGCTCATTTGCGTCTGCTTGGGTTTGTTCGCTATTTTCCACACGCGTCTTCGGACTATTAGATCTCCAGCGTCTAGCGCAGATTACTTACTTACTGAGATACTTGGATGGCATGTTTTCACTGGTTTTGCGTGCCGCAGCTTAATTTTTTTCGTTCTCTGGAGATTTGCTGGATTAGCCATTGTGGTTTCCTGGAGTCCGAAAAACCTGGCCAAAGTCTGCCTCAGGTCTTCACGCCCACAGGTAGTCGCAACCTTTGTGGATCAGTGGGAGATTTCCCACCATGCGACTTTGATACCAGGATGGTGGTAAGTCCTGGTATTGGCTTACTCTTAGCTAGGCTTCCTAATGGAAACGAAGGTCTTCTCAGCTTGAGAAACCCTGCCAGGGAGATGAATCACCTCGCTCTGCATCAAAGTCGCATGGTGGCAAATCTTCCACTGATCCACAAGGGTTGCGGCTACCCGTGGTGGTGGATGACCTGAGGCAGATTTTGGCCACGCTTACTTCGGGACTCTAGGAAACCACAATGGCTAAACCAGAAAATCTCCAGAGAACGGACATTACGCTGGGGCCCGCACAACTAGTGAAGATGGACCATCCAAGTACGTAAAAAGAGAGCTCAACGGCTGAGTTCTACTACACAAAGTAAAGCAGCAATAAGGAGATGACGAATGTAAATAAAGTATCGAATGGAACACAGTGATGAATGGAATTACTTGTCATATTTGTGGAAGGTCTTCTCAGCTTGAGAAACCCTGCCAGGGAGATGAATCACCTCGCTCTGCATCGCAGCTTGGTACCCAAGTACACCTCCCCGCCACGATGAGGCGGTAAACCGTTAGGAAGGTAGCTCAGATTTGAATAGTTTGTATATGTTACATACTAGTCCAACGTTATTAGTATAATGAGTTTAACATCGTAGAGGATGCACGTGAAACTACAGTAGATTTAATGGATCAGTGATTATTACGCATTAATGCACGGAATATACGACAGTGGTTAATATGGGTAGTTTTAACAGAGTACTCACCTCTCAATTGTTTACCACCTCATCGTGACTGGGAGGTCTTCTTGGGTACCGGGCTGCGACATACAGCGTGGGGATTTATCCCCCTCCCTTCCCAGCAAGATCCTCTAGGGTGAGGAAGAGTCCGGTGTTTCCATCAGGTAGCCCAGCTAAGAGTAAACCAATACTAGGATCCACCACCGTCCTGGTATCAAAGTCGCATGGTGGCAAATCTTCCACTGATCCACAAGGGTTGCGGCTACCCGTGGTGGTGGATGACCTGAGGCAGATTTTGGCCACGCTTACTTCGGGACTCTAGGAAACCACAATGGCTAAACCAGAAAATCTCCAGAGAACGGACATTACGCTGGGGCCCGCACAACTAGTGAAGATGGACCATCCAAGTACGTAAAAAGAGAGCTCAACGGCTGAGTTCTACTACACAAAGTAAAGCAGCAATAAGGAGATGACGAATGTAAAAAAAAGTATCGAATAGAACACAGTGATGAATGGAATTACTTGTCATATTTGTGATGGAGTAAGTGGAGTTACGGCGTTGCTTGTGGATTTCGATTCACAAGATCGACTTTCTATTAACCTCGGCATTGGTTTATAAAAGCGTCGTTTTCTTTCTCAGCAATCGCGAGGTTGTTAAGCAGCGTACGTTTACTTCCATACGATAACACATATGCAACATAATCGTAGCTGACGCTTCCCCAGAATCACCTTCTTCAATGCCGTTTTTTTACGTGCCTTCCAGTGACGAATAGCTTCTGATCAGCGTCGCATATGGTTGACCTGATTTTCATTCATTTCAGAGCGCCAAAGCTTATTCTTCTTGCGTAAGTTCATCAGCCAAAGATTGGACAAAGAAGAACAGTTCTCGTCAAAAACTGTTTATATCCGTGTCATGATATGCGCACTAAAACGCCTTTGAAATTGGCAACATTCAAACATCCAAGTACGTAAAAAGAGAGCTCAACGGCTGAGTTCTACTACACAAAGTAAAGCAGCAATAAGGAGATGACGAATGTAAAAAAAAGTATCGAATAGAACACAGTGATGAATGGAATTACTTGTCATATTTGTGATGGAGTAAGTGGAGTTACGGCGTTGCTTGTGGATTTCGATTCACAAGATCGACTTTCTATTAACCTCGGCATTGGTTTATAAAAGCGTCGTTTTCTTTCTCAGCAATCGCGATGTTGTTAAGCAGCGTACGTTTACTTCCATACGATAACACATATGCAACATAATCGTAGCTGACGCTTCCCCAGAATCACCTTCTTCAATGCCGTTTTTTTACGTGCCTTCCAGTGACGAATAGCTTCTGATCAGCGTCGCATATGGTTGACCTGATTTTCATTCATTTCAGAGCACCAAAGCTTATTCTTCTTGCGTAAGCTCATCAGCCAAAGATTGGACAAAGAAGAACAGTTTTCGTCAAAAACTGTTTATATCCGTGTTATGATATGCGCACTAAAACGCCTTTGAAATTGGCAACATTCAATAAGTTGTGCTCTCACGAACAGATTGGCCAGGTAACAGTCGAGAGGTTAAAAGGTATAAAGGATGAAGCTGTCGGCGTTGATCAATTCCTGAGAGATGCGCCATGCATTCGAGCTTTGTAAGCATAGTTAGAGGTCATTGAATGCGTATCTGGCCTGTACAATGACTCGTAGTGGCTTACTGATGTATGGAGCTAGTGCTGCTATCCTCTTTGGCAGTTCTGGTTTCTTCATTCGCATTGCTCGCCTTTCATAAATTTTTGATGTGGTCAAATCCATAAATTCAGATTCGTGTTCTGTCGTGCAGTATCGTACACTTTTTTTAAAGTGCGTTTTTTTTTCCTCCGTTATGTAAAGTCCTCTTCATTGTCTTCGTTAAGTCTTGCGAGCATTGGTGGCGTGATCGTGCGTCAGTTTCTGTATTGGTCCAGAATCCTTTCCTTTTAAAGGCAGGTGACCTGCGATCATTGTAGGCATCTAACGAACGATTCGTCTTCATGTGGTTTACGAAAAATCGGTTTAGTTTATGACTTTCTACTCCAAGGAAATCAGTAGTGGTATTTATTAGTCATGGAGCTATATGCTCTTGGTAGTAACTTGCACTTCAGAAGGTAGAATTCAGTTTTTTCTCCAGCAGAATTTTTGAGATCTGAGACGGAAAACATTTTTCGTTGTCAATTCCATGCCATGGCTGTAGATGTTAGTAATAGGCAGTGGAATTCTGAACTGGAAATCTTCGGTCTGGTCTTTCTTTATCGGTTTATTATCTCAAATGCGGGTTCATCATGAACGTCATCACACACGACGTTTCTTCTCATTATAGGACGACTATAGTTGTTCACGGTTATGTAGCTAAATAGAACACTTCAAAAGAGAGGACGATGATCACGTAGTCGATCTCTTCACGAGTTTCAGTTATTCGTATGTCCAACTACGAATCTCCAATGAAACTCCGTTTGAGAATTGGCGAAGGGATGGCGAGACTTCTTATTCGTATTCTGGTTTTGACTGGAAATCCGAATGAAAATTTCGAACTCCTCTCAAGCTTTGGCTAACCGTCTTTGTGGAGACGAAACCTTTGTTGCATATAGTAGTTCGATGGGTAGCAATTGTATCTATTCCAGATTTGAGAGCAAACTTTTAGGGGCCATCTTTCAAACTATTATAATATTTTTAATTGAATAATTATGACTTTGCGGATTATTGAAATGTTTCTTTAACCAAACCGCAAATTATTTTTTCGAGGGAGAGCCCAGTGTGAATACGCCGGTAACATCTCGTGAAGAATTTGGTGTTGTTGTCCGCTCGGAGCTTGGAACATCTGTGGGAAGACCGCTGCAATTGGTATACGGAGCAGAAGTGGATGCCATCAACAGAAGTGAGAAGAATTCTTTGCGTTTGTTTCTTAATGATTTCGTTTTCTGTTTCCTTTCAGTTAGATAGTATTAAAAAATCTTTTATCTGTGACTAACAAAGGAAGGAAACTTATTCACTATTCGGCTGCAGATGGCCGCTTGGTGGAGTTGAAAACCCAACGTCACGCCCTTGAAGGCGTGTTTTGGAAACAGAAGAGCATGAAATGGTGGTTACAATCGTTCCTAGTTGGTATCGATCATATAATTGTTGGTTATCGTAACGATGATGGAATCGTCAAAAAGGTTTGTTGGTTCGAATTAATAGTTTTGATGTTGAGTTCCCTTTCATGTTTATAATTTTTTTTTGTTCATATATGTGTCTACACAATCTTATAAACTGATCTTCTTGAGTTGTTGGGAGGTTGATGTAGGTCTTCCTCATCGTTGTTGTTGTTGTTGTCCTTGCTACTGGTGTTGTTGGTCGATGGCTGATCTTTGAGCGATTTCGCCTTTCTCAGGACCGAGACGTGTTTTATCTAACAGTAGTCTTATATTCGATGGAATACTTATAGTACTAATGAAGAAACAAACGCCAAAAAGGCTAAAAAAGGCCAAAAAGGACCAAAAAGGCTACTCACCGTTCTGTTACGAGTGGGACTGGGCCACGTGTTGTCCACGTGGTTTCGTGAGCGAGACATTCTCAGTGGTCAAAATTTTATTTTTAAGGCGCCAGGTTACGTGTGATAGTAAGGCATTCGTCTTTCCGGTTCATCTTTGGATTTTTGAATGTCTCAAGAGTCTTAAACGTTGATGTTTTCCACTTCTGCGCTAGGGTGCATCAAAATCATCGCCATTTTGCTTTTGTACCCTATGTGCATCTAGAGGAGTGCTTTGATGAATTTTGCTTTTCCCATCTAGGTATTCTTTTAGCGGACATAAAACGGTCTACCCGTTTCCTCAATGTATTCCTCACCGCATGCCTTACACGTGATCTGGTATATTGTACTTGAACTCATCCAATCTCCGTCTTTCCGGTTAGGACAGATCATACAGTTTTCTGAGGTGCACAAACGACCTTAGAGGCGGCTGCGAACTAACTGACGGCATAGGGTATTGGGTCGGACGTCAATAATCGCCACATCATTTTCAAGACCGCTTTTTTTTTAAAAAGCATCTCTTAATGGCGTAACATATTTGATTTGAAAAGTAGCTTAAAAGGGGTCTTAGTTGCGTTCGAAAAATTATTTTGAGGAACAGCCCTACGTTTTTGTCTAACCCAAGTGGTTTCAGCTTCGTGGCTATTTTTTTATGTCAGGTTTAGCGATTCTTTCCTTTCCTCTTCTGTCCACACATTTTTAGCCGTACAGTAGTTTTGTTATGTGCTTTTTCTCATGTGTGAAAGATAAGAGGTGAGGTAGTGAAGTAGTATGTTTTTACTACTTGGCTTACGATGCCATTTTGTCATATAGCCATCTTCTGAGAGCTTAATTTGAATGGTTTAGAATGGAAGCCAATTTTCTGTTAGTTTTTCCCGTGTGAATTTTATATACTTTGATTGTCTGTTTAACAATTCGAAGCATCCATTCATCCATGTGGAGCAGACGATGAAGCAGTCGTCTATATATTGACGGTAGACTAAGAGGCGGCGGTCGAGAACTGGAGCTTCCACATAATACATGGAAGCGATGGCAAGGGTTAGACTAATTGCTGTACCATTGCTAACCCTCTAATTTCGGCAAAATATTTCCCAGACCACCTGAAGAGTGAACAACGAAGAAAATGTTTTAAGAGAGTCGTTAGTCGTGCAATCGACAAGCCGTACATTTTTTATTTTCTTTTCGTGCTCTACGAGCATCTCGAGAATGGCTTGCATTGCGGAGTCATTGGACACGTTGGTATAAAGTGAAGTAGCATCGAATGACTCCATTACATGTGTGCTGTTTGGTTGCGCGTACCGTAGGGGGTCTAGAAATGTTTTGGTGTTAGGTAGATAGGTTGGAATGAATTTTAGTAATTGGCTCAGGATAAGCTTTAGGAACCACGTTATTTTATCGGTTGACCCACCTATAGAGCTGATGATTGGTCTCACTTTAAACGAAGACGGATCGGTGGAGGGAAGGTCATTAGTAGAAGTAGGCCTATGTGTCTTAATAAGCAAGTGTATGGGAGAACATGCTGGATGGTCGTTCTTAAGCCGAGAAATAACTGAAGGCTTTAAACTCACTGCCTTTGCTGTGTTGACCCTTTGCATATTTAACTTTCGGTGTTGATTTCTATATTCCTTTCCAGAGGATGCTCGAGTGAAGGAAACATCGTAGAGATGTTTTTTTTTTTTTTGTTATTCTAACATCCAAGTAACGAGGAATAACCACAAACTATCCACCTTTATTGCTAATGGAAAGCCGCATGGATTTCGAATTCAAGAGCTCTCTAACCTGGCGCATACCACATTTTGTTGGTGTAAGATTGGAGCTTAATTTTCTATGTTGGTACTGATTAAGCATGCGGAGAATTTTGTCCGAAAATAAACGAAATGCAGTGTCAATATCGCTGTTTGGTAGCTCTTGCTTAAAGAAAGGTCGGGGAATAGAAAATGGTGGTAGTTTTCCTCTTGGCAGTTCTTTACTAACCTTTTTACCCTAGCTCCATAACGCAGCTGATCTTGAAGCTCATGCAGGATACACATGATCCTACGCAGGATTGGTTTAGAAATGGATTGACTAGGCGAAAAACTTGGACCAGATTCTAACAGTGAACGTGCATTTTCCTGAAGCACTGTGCCTCCTAACACAGTAGCTCTGTATGCTTTTGGTGCGCACTCTATATCACGGTTATTACTTAAATCTTTACCAGCGGTTGTTCTTTGTTTTGGTCTTTGTGAGCGGCGTGATAGATCCTCAAACTTCTTTCTTAACTTGCTCTTAATCTAATTTTATTGTTGTTTCATATTTACTTGGATACTTGGACGACGTGTCCTCACTGGTTGTGCGGGCCCCAGCATAATCTCCATTTTTCGGAAATTTGCTGGCTATGCCGTTGTGGTTCCCTGCAGTCCCGAGGTCTGCCTGGCTACAGTCTGCCACAGGTCTTCACCACCACACGCAGTCGCCGCCCTTGTGGATTAGAGGGAAATTTGCGGCCATGCAACTAGTTTGATACCAGGACGGTGGTGGATCCTGGTATTGGTTTGCTCTTAGCTAGGCTTCGTGATTGAAACGGACTCTTTTTCAGCTTAGGAAGCTCTGCTGAGGGTGTGAATCTCCCACTGTAAATCACAGTCCGACACCCAAGAACACCTCCCAGCCACGCGATGAGGCAGTAAACCATTTAGAGGGATTTCGTATTTGCTTATATTGAATACAAATATGGGGAAACATTTCAGCATCGTGGTGACATTTTTTTGTTTACTTTAAAGTTGTCTCACGTTGGCATTGTTAGCGGGCACTTTATGTTGTGTACGTATATCTTCAATTGGACGACTAGTGTAAACCCAGCATTAGTTTTAGTAAATTGGCCATTATTGGCTGGCACTTCATAACTTGATTGTCACTTCACGATTTGAGTGACTACTCGGAACAAATTCTGCTTGGAGCTGTTTAGGTGGAATCCGTGCAAATATCTGAGCTTCCAGAACGAGGTGAATGGTCAGGAAGTGTTTGCATGAATTTACTTTCCGACGTATTGAATTCGGTGAGAAAATTCCAGACTAAATCGTTTCTTAAAACTGAATGTTCCATAAATTCGCATATAGGATTTTGACGTCATTTTAAACCTTATTTTGAAGTAAAATTAGCTTTGAAGGCCATCATTAAGAACTCGTCATCTAACATTTTGGTGTTTCAGTTGGGCATGAGGTAGCGTTGGATTACGACAAAGGAAATGATTTGTATTTTATCTCGTATTTAAGGTACGTGAGTTACTCGTAGAAGGCGGAGCATGTATAGTTCGTTTCGAACAGAATCGCGATGAAATCACGATACATTCAGCGCCACTACGGGACGTCGACTTCTTCACATATAATTTTCGTGTTCATTTCAATTTAGAATAAAACAAGTGCTTTTTATTCTAAGCCGACTTTCATTTAACTTCGATATAAATGATCCATGTACCTTGTTTCATTGATAAGCCAATATGTGCCTGTTACCAATATTTATCCGGCTGTCTCGACGTCTTCGTCTTCGTTTGATTGTCCGGAAAAACAAGTCATTATAATCGGACATTCACGGCTATCAGTAGGAAATATCCTGTATGTAAGGAATCTCTGGGTAATTATGCTTTAACCGAGTGATGCTACACTGAACGTCCGGCTCGTTACGCGACGAGGATACGACATCGAGAAGACGAACGACTGTGGACATCGATTCGGATAATCAGCACTGATGGAGACGAAGACGTCGAGACGTTAGCCGAATAAATATTTGTAACAACCTCGTGTTAGCTTATCGATGAGACTCTTTTTAATCTGAGATCTCGTTTGTTTGTTTCTTTCAATACAAGAAAGCTCAGTAACTCTGTTCAATTCATTTTTGTATTCCTATCTAGCCATTTTTTTCTAATCTTATGAGGAATTCCCACGTTGCATTCTCCTCGGAGAAGTAGGTGTAGTGTTAACCGAAAGAAAACGATTCCAAGAGCATATTTCATGAAGATGTTATTATCACCTTCCATCGTTCATCGACCCATTCATTGTAATACTGACGATTACGTGACGATTCGTGTTCACTTCGTCACATACGGACCACAATTTCGAGCAGTGTCTTTTGTAATTTGAACCATACGTTCTGTCTATTTTTCATATTTTCAGCGGTCTTACAGACCCAGCTTTTTTTTTATCAGATGTGGATACTGTTCTCTATCCAGTGGAGAACAACCTGGACTGCACTACCCGATCTCAGTCTCCACACTTTGGGTTTGATTCTGTAAGATGGCACTAGCCGGCAAACTCTGAAACTTCATTCTACCTCCACCGCTTCTACAATGGATTTAGGCAGTATCATTCCCTTGTCATTTGCTTAGAGATTGTCACAATCCTTTCTCTTTTCCGTACTCCCTGCAATAAAATTCAGTTGTTGAGCTCTAGGTGCATGCTGTATTGAGCACCGATCCATTGAAGCCATCCTTATTTTTATGCAAATCCACATTTTCTTATATCACTGTGCTTCCATCGTATTGTTTCTACAAAGACTTACTTAAGTGATGTTCAAACTGCATCCGTTGTTCCTCTATAAAAAAATTCGCTCTTGTAGACCATAAGAAAATGAGCATTATGCATTGAATCAACTCATACGTCAATCAGATACTGTAGCTACAATTTGGACATGCTTCATGAATTGTCAAGAAGATCGAGAAGATTTATGTCGAGAAGAGGTACTTTAGCACAAGCTCGAAGAATCTTCACGACGATGTCATGCCTTGCCTGCCATGCCGATGCCTTCTGTGGAATCTTCGTTCTTCCGCTTGTAAAATTTGTATACGGAATGATTGATAATGGATTGGTTTAATATGGCTCAATTCCTTTTGTAAGATTAGTCGGTCTGTTCCCCAGTTTATGGCTATAAGGAATTTTCGCCAGAATAAGGCAGTGATTTTATTTCGTGCGCAAACAAGGGTCGATGCTGTCATTTACAGAATTGACCATGCTCAATAAGAGTCGTACCTTTTGGACATCCGCACTTACAACGGTGACCGTCTTTCTCTGCAGGACTGATCGGCGGTCCTGGTGCGAGCTGAATAATCAGACTGTGATTAGATAACTAGTTGTATAGTCGTTGCTGGGCTTGGAACGGATCTCCCTCATATGAGGGATCTCGAGCCGGTTTCTAGCGAGGCTACGTGGCGCGTCCTCAGGTGGCGGATAGGGGGTTAATCGCGGACCAAAAGCGACCTTTGCTTCCCTGAGACGCAGGTGGATCCAGAGGATGGACTCCCTGTTTCTGCTGCGCGGATTTAGCACATGCTTTCTGTATTTGTTAGGTGTATTCATGCATGTGTGTGGGTGCGTTCTCGCTTTATGCGGAATGTATTCTGCGAGTCAATTCGGCCAAAAGCCTGCAACCAAGTGACAGGGATGTATATGGGAGGCGGTTAGGAGTCGCCTCCAACAAATAAGCTCCATGTCCACTCTGGGGGAGCCTGGCAAGCCACCCGTGAGTATAACTAGCCCCCACGTTCAGATTCCAGCAAGCTATATATGGGTATAAAAAATGCTATACTTACTTGGATACTCGGACGGTTCGTGTTCACGAGTTGTGCGGACCCCAGCACATATGCCATTCGTTCCATTCTCTCGCAATCGTAATCCGTGGTGGTGGTCTTGTTCCAGCATGGTATCGCTTGCGAGTCTCATACCGTGGTATGTAAAACAACTGCAGCTGCGGGTACAGCTGATTAACTTTGTTTACGAACACGTCCGCCCAACGTGTAGGTGGTCGCCCAAGGGGACGTTTGCATTCTCTTGGAGTCCACTCTACTGTTCTTTTTGTCCAACTGTCGTTTGTTCTTCTCATTATGTGGCCGGCCCATCTATGTTTCGTTCTCGATGTATATTCTCCTGGATCTCGAAGATGTGACAGATTTCGAAGGTCAGAGCATCGCATTCCGGCTAGATATTGAGAGTGCCGGTTATGTCTTAGAAGATATTGCTCAAGCGCTCTGTGAGTAGTGCGAAGAATTCTTGACGTTGTTGAAGTATTAACCCACGTTTCTGCATCATAGCAGAGCGCTGGGAGGACCGTAGAATCGAAAAAATTAGCGCGGACTTTCGGGTTCTTCAGTTGGTCGGTGGTTTCTTTGAGAGGCCCGAATGCGGCCCAAGCTGCTCTCCTTCTTCTATGTGGTTCTTCCTTCATGCTGTTTTCCATGTTCATTGATCGCCCAAAGTATACGTACGAGGTGGTCTTTGCAACGAGGGAACCATCCAATTCAATTTTTTCGCCTTCGCACCATGAGTTTTTCATGAACTGGGCCTTCTTTTGATTTATGCGAAGTCCGATCTTTATCTCCGCTTCGTTGAGTTTGTTGATCATCATCTCTGCTTCGCTAGTACTTGAGAAGATGACAATGTCGTCGGCAAAACGAAAGTTTGTTAGGAATTTTCCATCAATACATATGCCTTTCTCATCCCAATCGAGTGACTTCATTATCCACTGCAGTGCGGCACTGAACAGCTTTGGCGACATTGTGTCGCCCTGTCGAACTCCTTTTCATATGGGTATGGTAAGAGGTCGATGGAAAAGCTGTATTTTCGTAGTACAGTTCCGATAACAGTCGGACAGAGTTCTTATGTAGGACGGGTCCACTCCTTGGTCGACGAGCGCTGATAGGATTGCATTCGTTTCGACACTGTCAAACGCTTTTTCATAGTCGACAAAGGCTAGGACTAGAGGCAAGTGGTATTCCCGACAGACTTCGATGACACGGTTTGGATGTGGTCCATGCAGCAAAACCCTTTTCGAAATCCTGCTTGTTCGACTGGTTGCGCCACATCCAATGTCCTTGATATACGCGAGAGGATAATCTTCGTGAAAAGCTTGTAGAGTACATTTAATAAGCATATAGGACGATAGCTACGAAGATCCTTTTGGTCCCGTTTCTCAGGCAGGATGACCGTGCGCGACGTCCTCCACTGGTCTGAGATTTTTTCCTTTTGAAGGTATGCTGTCATATGGTCTGCGAGAAGTACATGTAAATTGTGGTCTCCAGCTCTAAGGAAATTGGCGGTGATATTGTCTGGTCCTGGAGCTGTGCCTCTTTTCATGCTTTCTATCGGAACTCGAACCTCCGACGTAAGAATTCCAAGTGGTATTTCTCCAGCGGGGATCTTAGGGCCCGGGACGGGGATTGTGGAGCGGAAAAGGTTGTTGTAGAACGTTTCCGTTATTGATTCCATATCATGGCGGGAAGTTTTGACGATCCCATCTTCGTTCATCAGAGCTGACAGCGGAACATCATAATCACATAAGTCCCTACGGCATTTTTTCAGACTGTTTCCTTTCTCTGCTGCTTCCAGTACTTTCTTCTGCTTGTACCGCTGTAGATCTTCCTGCAGAGCTCTCCTGCAGCTGGCATTTATTACTAGCTGCGCTAGGCGTGTTGCAGTGGGATCAAGCTTCAGTTTCCTTCTGTTTT